>JANHFX010008756.1:0-28356 GCA_027560015.1 Chloroceryle amazona
GTGGTGCAGCACTGGAACAGGTTGCCCAGGGAGGTGGTTGAGGCCCCATCCCTGGAGACATTCAAGGTGGGGCTTGATGAGGTTCTGAGCAACCCGCTCTAGTTGAGGATGTCCCTGCTCTCAGCAGGGGTGTTGGACCAGATGACCTCTAGAGGTCCCTTCCAACCCAGACATTTCTATGTTTCTACGTTTAAGGACCCTTGCAAACCAACCATTCTATGATTCTATGATTTTAGAGACTAAAGATTCTCAGTGTCCACATCACAGCAGCAGCCCTTCAGACTCCCAGGCAAAGTCTCAAAGCATGTTCTTCTTTTAATTATGGAATAAATTTTATCAAAACCTTTGATCCTGAATAAAAAAATGCAGGATTTGAATTAGATTAAAACTAGCATTTGAGACAAGAATAATGAAGAGAATTCCTGTTTGGATTTGATGCTATAAAAATTCTGTCATTAGTTCTGGAATGTTGTCCAAGGGCATGGCATTTTCCTAAGCATTCCTGATTATATTCAGGACTCTAAAATAATGCTTCATACAATTTATGACTGAACAAAATTCTTAAATCTGGGAAAGAACTGATTGAACAGAACCAGAACAGAAGTCAAGAAAGTCATAAACAGCATGGAGGAGATGAATAATGAATTCCCATTTTCCCTGCATTTTCCAAACTAAATATTAGGTATCATTAAATGGCACCAGCCAGGGAGAGGTTGAACACAAAAATGGACTATTTCTTCATGCAGAAGGTAAACAAGCTGTGGAAGACACAGTCCCAGAGTAGAGCAAGTGCCAGAACTGCACGTGAGTCCAAACAAGAATTAGGAAAATGGTAGAAAAATCCATCAAAGATTATGAGTCTTGAGGGAAGATGTTTTTCAGAAAGCCCTTAAGTCCTTAGATTGCACAGGACTCGAAGCACATGCTGAACTATCATCTACAGAAAATCACCTGCTTTTTAAAATCTTCCCTAAGCATTTACTTTTGTCCCAAGCCAGACATCAAAAAAGACAATCACCAGGATCTGACCCAGCACTAACTTATTTACAGTTTTAACTTCCAGCTTCTGTGTCTAGATCCTTAAGAAATGCCATTATCATTAAGAAATGCCAATTTAGGAAGTGATACAATAAAAAGTATCAATGCTTCCTACACACCTTGCCTTCATATCCTTAGGCCATTAAGGCTGAAGCATCATTTGTTATATGAGAAAGAATACAGTCCACATTTTTATTTTCAGGTATTCCAGAAATAACAGAAATAACTAAACTAAGAGACAGAATACTACCTAATTATCAGACATTATGAAAAAGATTGCTGTTTTAATAATCACCCTATGTCAACAACACAGAATGCTTTCCAATTACATACGAAGTTCTAGACAGAAAAATCACATCTGAAATACAGCCAGCAAAACATTTGGATAATTGTAAGCCTCACAGGGTATTTCCTAATTACAGAAAAAACTAGCAATGAAACTCAACTCAAAGTTCAGCACATGGGTAAAGCAGTTTATTAATCTAATGAGTCTATGGGGCTGTTAATATTGGGCAGCTCTTTCTTGATCATTGCATGAACTGATGAAAGTTACATTACTGCCTATAATGACATTGCTACTAAACTTTTACTGCTCCCTATGCTCCCCAAAACCATAACATTTTAATAAACTGTGAAACTTCAAGATGATTACATAAGAGTTGCTTCATAGTTGGAAGCAGGAGATGAAAGGCTTTCCCATTACTTGTTAAAGTGTAACAAGTTTAAAATCAGGTGCTAATCTGCTGCATATACTTCTGGTATGAATAAGGAAGAATAAATGAAGCAGTCCTGATTTGTTAGGGCTGTAAATCTTGCTATTGTATTCAATACAAGCCATCAACACAGTGTCTGAATTAATGAACAGAAAATTGGTCTGCTTAAGAGAAGAACAAATTGATCTGCATTATATTCCAAGCAAAACACTGTGAGGTTTAGCTGCTCTGTATGTCATATTATCTTAGTCCTCAAAAGAATCAATGAATAATATTCCTGGACTTCTGTTTTGAAGTGCGTGATTTGTTCCAGTGCAAGAGCATTTATTTAAATGGGACGTACCTCAATCAAAGACAAAAAAGCAACGCAGCAGCCTCTGTCTGTAATGAATTCTGTCCAGCTAGCTGATGAGAATTTGCAGCCTGATTTATAGTTGTCACCACAGCTGCTAAAGGTCATTGCTGCATCTCATTTTTTATACCTGCCTTTTTGGGGGGCTGGTATTCAGTGTAAATGATGCTGAAAATTGTAACTTTCAGGCATAAAGCCATTTATTCCGTTTCTTCAACAGCAGAGTTCACTTTGCCAACTCCTCCCACTCTTTCAACTTCCAGGAAATTGGCGGGTTGGTAGAATATATTCTGTGGCTGTGAGCATAGACACAGATAATGTAGTCACACTTATAAAAGTGATTGATTACAAAAAGCAGTAATTGCTAGAAATAACAGAGCCATCTTGGTGCTGTACAGAGTCAGCGTAGAGGAATGGGGAAGCCTTGGCGGAAATTTTTAAGCACCTGCTAAGCAGCATGGGAGAAATCAGAAAACCAATGATGTAGTTGCAGTGGCAGAGTTTCTCAGCTTCTTTGTATGTATCTTTCTTAAACTCAATCAAGAAATACGAATGCAGAGGAAAACAGATCTAGTGACAGGCAGCTTGCAGTTGCTGAGCCCTTGCCAGGAACAGCACATGTGGGTTTGTTTGGCCTGGCAGCTGTGCCCTCTAGCCTCTTATTTAGGGTGAAAACAAGAAAAAAATATGGGATTGTTCTGAAGAGAATAATGCACTATACACTATGGCCCTGATGCAGGTTTTCCATTTTCAGATATGCTACCTGGCCAACCCTTCACTATCAGAAAAGGTGTGGGGTCTCTGGAAACTTGCTCACTGGTGCTGCTGTGATGCTGAACGTGGAACTGGCAGCTGGAACTCAGGATCATGAGGCAGTCACTGGTACCAGTGGGGGATCCCAAATCATCACCTCAATATGCAGAATCAGCCTAAACAGCCAAGAAAACACTGGACAGCATCAAGAGAGCAACACAGCATGGATCATTTGCTGTGATAGAAGACATAGGAGTACAAGAAATCATGGGCAACTGATAAACTGACAGATACTAAAGGAAATAGGCAGGATATGCCATCTATCATCCCTAATGCAGGGCTGTCTCATTATGGACCACTAAAAGGGGACAGGCTCATGTCCAAAATAGCATCAGCTATTGCTGTGGTTAGAGACCCAATACTGGGCTAGAAGAGCACTTGCCTGAGCCAACACCACTTCTTTTTACATTGCTACGTGTCAGATTGGGCTCCACACTAAATAGCTCATCAGAGTAGACAAGAAGGTCTGGGACAATTTTGCCTCTAGAAGAAGTAAGTTTAAGTGCTGGCAGTGTAAAGAAGCTGAAGGAATTGCATCCAGCTGCAGGAACACAGATCTGCATTAGCATCAGAGCTCATGAATTTAGGTCTGTACAGCTTCTCTGATGGGACTGAGTACACAGTATCAGAGATGAGAGACTGATTTATAAAGATAATAGCAGGACCTGCATGCTTTTGAGGAGAATTTTCATTATTTGTCAGAGATTATGGAAAGCAGAAAGCAGAACCATGTGATAAAAGATGGGAAAGAGGAATTTAAATCCATCTGTAAAAGATTACCTTTAACGAAAATTTAATTTTCTATGAGTTTCACAACTGACAAATGAAAAACAGAGCAAAACACTCATAAAATTCACATGCAGCTAGTCAGCAGTAAGAGTTGGTGAAAGGCAGACAGTAGTATCAAGACTATTAGGATAGTTTCAGTCATTTAGAGACACAGATTTAGAGGAAAAGGCAACTTCTCAAGACCTCTAGTTTCAGATCAACAGATGTGAAAGATAATTGAATGAGTCTCAGTCTGATGGAAGTCAGCATCGGGGGAATTATTGTTCTCAATCCCTAAGATTAAGGGAGATTGGTGAATGAAGGAAATATAAGTCCTGAAGTTGTTCTGAACCATTTCAGATAAATGAGATATCAGGATGACAAGCAAGGCTGGCAGACAAATTATTCCGTGTCAAAGGAGCAGATGGCAGCACACCCTGTGGGAGCAATGCCACATCGCTCCCCAGGGACAAAGGTCACATTGCGCCAGGCCACGTGTGCTGCTGGGATGGAGCTCTGCAATGGCACAGCAAATGTCACAGGGCCACCAAGAGAGAACCAGGCACTGTGCTGTTATTTCTCATCCCTGCTGCTGTAGGAAGGTCCTTACTAGACCTGACCTCAGGCATGACCCACAGCAGCTGGCAGGCAGTTTGCATCTGATGGGCTTTACAGTGGAATTAGAAATCGTGAAAGAGTCCTCTGAGCTTCCCAGAAGTGAAAACACCACATCCTATTCCACCCGATGAAGCCAATTACTGCAGCTGGAAACAGATCAAGAGCTTGATGTTATCACTCTCTCTCTTCCAAAAAAAGAAAAGATGCTGGGGGGGTTTTAATGACCCAAAGTAGTCTGCACTTTAGAATTCTATCTTGCATCTGAAGGACAAGCCTTCCACCAGCCCTGCAGCACTGCCCGTCGTGGTGCAGTGCTTCACTCAGCATTCAGCCAGGCTGAGACCCCTTTCCTGACGTGACAGTAGCAGCTGAACCAGGCGAGGGTTTCTTGGAGTCCTCCCAAGCAGGTATCGATCAGACACAACTGGTTTGCACTTACCATCTAAAAAGATAATGAGCAGGAAGGTTGCAACAGTAGGACAGATGTTTTGTCAGACAGAGCTAGTATTTTCAGACTGGCAACAGCATGTACTACAATTGTATTCATTTAGAAATATACATGAGGATGAGGCAGTGGAATTAAAATTAAAAAAAATAATAAAAAAAATCTTCTGCTTGTTTAGCAGTTTTCTGAAGGGCCGGGTGAGCCCCCAGCACAGCGGATGGAGACCAGATGTAGGGAAAGGAGTTGGTGCACCCATGGAGTGGACTTGGGCATCTCACAGCCCTCACCTCCAATACATACAAACCGGGGCCAAAGAGAAGGGTCTGGCTGGAGGGAGCAGACCCAGACTATCCACAGCAGAGCTTAGCACAAAGGAAAAGAATATTACTGGCTTGTTGTGATTACTCACATTTAGAGCAGTGGGGGAGGATTCCAGTTTACAGCAAAATACAGTAATGTCCGTGGGAACGGTGTCATGACCTAACTGGGTACCTGGGAAGGCTGTAGGCTCGGCAGCAGGGAGTGTTTGCTGCTGTGACCATTGGCATTCATTCCCACAAGCCAGCCCATGCGCACCAGAGCCCCAAGGGGAGAGAAGAGCCTGTTAAGAGTCAGGTGCCAGGCACATATGTCAAGTATAGTCAGCCATGCAGCTTATGTGAGCATCTCATGTGGAAAGTAAACTGGGGGGGACTTAGGATTTTCTGTAAAAAAAATGTTTCCTGAGCAACACAGGGGAGTGAACAGAATAAGCTGAGGTTAACAGGCTGCTGTGCAGGGAGGGGCAAGACCTTAAAAAAACCCTTAATCCTGCCACCTGCAGCAAAAGCACAGACCTGCTATCTTCAGAGACTGGTTTTAAAAGAGAGAGACTGAGTATTTGGGAAATAATGGAAGCAGAGAGAAAAATGACAGAACAGAGTAAATTCACAGAGGAAATAAAAACTGTCATAAAAAACCAGCAAACATTAACAAGAAGCGCCAAAGAAGAGGAAAAAGGTTGAGCACAATATAAAGCAGGGAGAAGCATGAACACAGACAGGCTTATTTTACTTTGCTTTCATAAAAAGGGTAACTATATCTTGTTTCGTAGGCTTGCAGGGTTATTGACCCACTTAAGACAATATCTGCCTAACTGGAGACAAATACCCTTTGCATGACAAGGAGAGTGATATCCCCAGGACCTCCACTCTCTGGGGCAGGTATGGTTAATTCCTCAGAAAAGGATGGGGAATAGATGGTCAACAAATGCTAAGACCATACAAGCTCACTAACTGCTGTAAAACTTAACCACATAGAAGATGATGCAAAATAAAAGCACAATGAATCCCCAGTGGAAGCCTTCAAGTGCCCAGACAGACAGAATTCCAAATTCAGGTAGAAAAGAAGACTGTAGTGATGATGCATTTAATATATGACCTGTTGTTCTTTCAAGACATACTGCAGTGCATCTATTGGGCATTTACAGCACGTAGCCATAAACAACCGAATCTGAAATTCCCTCCCAAAGTGGAAGCCAAACTTGTTTTGATACTGAGCTGCTTTCCATAGAGAAAATGCAGGGAAGGCTTCCCATCTCCTATCCCCTTGAGCTGCAGTAAAGCGGCAGTAAGTAAAGTGGCTCAGGGGTAACAGAAAGAGAGGGAGGCAAGGATCACAAGTGGTGAATGGGGACAAAACCCCATTTCTATACCCACAGCTTCACCCCACCCTCACTGAGACCTGGTCCTTAGGGATGGTTCCTGTACACACTGGCACTTGTAACTCATCACAGCCCCCTTACACCACCCTGCCATTGTCTTCAATCCACCTGCCCTTACTGGCAGCTCCTTTTTTTTCAGCCTTGCTACTCTGCAGTGCACAAATAAGGAACAAGTCTATTATATAGTTCTATATACTTTGCAATGCTGATGCAAGGGAGCAACAGGGGATGGAGAACAGCTTGACTTTAACAGCATCGCTACAGCCTTTAATTCCAGGAGACAACTGAAATCCCATTTTTATCTTTCTGGCATTATGGGTCATTATTCTCTTACTGTTTCCAACTTTTTTTTTTTTTTTTTTTTTTTCACATGAGAGGCTGAAAGGAAAACTTCTGTAAATAGGTGATTTACTGCAATTTAGCTAAACACTGTATAACACATTACGTTGGTACATTAAGTAAGCACAACATGATAGAATGTGCTTTATTATGCAAGAAGTGGTTTTAATTGCTCATCACCTTAATGCAGTTGCACTTGGTGCACCAATATAGTGCTTTTACAGTAGTACCAGTGAAATAAAAGCCAATTATAGCTCAGGAAAATTCCCATATCAATGTGCATCTCTAGCAGGCTTGTAAATTAACTTGTCAAAGGCTCAAAGAAGGCTGAGTCCTGGGAAAACTTAAAGCTATAAAAATCAGTAATGCATTTGTTTATCTTTTTTGTTTAATCCCAAATCTTTCAAGATCCAAATTCAAAAAAAAAGCTTATTCAATCTCAATGAGAGAAGACCTGAGCAGCAAGCCTGAAAAGCAGGCAGAGCACATTTCCGTCCCAAATCTGAAACCAGGTACAATTCTGCTGATGCCTCTCATTTGTGAGACTGAACTCCACTTCAAAGAGCCCCAATCTGGGAACTCTGTAGGCTCAGATCGTGGCTTAGTGGCATGTGCATGAAAAACTGAAGTCCATGTGAGAAACAGAGAACTCGTTCTGACTTCAAATAACTAACTCCTTTTCCCTGCTTCTACTGGCTTTTATAACACATGGAAGCGGGTAGAGAGAGATACTACAATTAGGAAAAATGTACGACAAATCGTTTGGAGGAAATCCATTTTGACTTCATCCAGGGCAAATCATCCTAATTACAAGACTGATGCAAAATCCTAACAACAGTAAGAAAGTATGCCTTGTTGCTTGCTGCCCTCAGTTTCTCTCTCTGTAATGACTGACAGCAGCGTGGGGATTTTGCAGGACACTGAGCTGACTCTGGTTTATTCCAGAGCTGAGAAATGTTCCTCGAAAACTCTCTGCCATCTTCTTTTGCTGTTCAGTTGTACTCATGCCATGTGCTCTTTGAACCCTAGACATTATAGCAGTAAAAATGCAGATGACCCCTAGATTTCCTGAGTCTGGACAGCTGGAGACACCAGATTATACTCATCCCGTTGATTCCCTGCCAGAAACTTCCCACATCCAGCACAGGCCAAAAGCAATTTACCTCAAAGAACTGATTTCCAGGAATCAGTCCCTGATGCCTTTATCCACACCCCATATATTTTTTTCAGAGCCTCACCGTGCATCTGAACAGCAAAACAAAGTGTGGACAATGAGTAGCACATATCAGTTTATTCCAACTCCACAACATGGCCAGTGGGGGTGGCACAGCCCCAAATACACAGTAGCACAGATTTTACCAGGAGTATAAAACCTCCAGGGTTTTTGCCATAGTTCCTACGTATGAAAGGCCAAGCTATCATTTGTGCTTGGTTGTCCCCACCTGGCCTGCTCTATGCAGGTACACTTGTTCCAAGCACTCCCTGGTTGCCCTCCAGGCCAGTGCAGCATCTCTCGGTGATCTCTCCCTTCTCTGCCAAACACACTTGGTCTTATCTGCCTCATTTACTTTGGCTTCACAGAGGGGAGTGCATAACTGAGAGTGTTACACATAAATGTAATAATCCATTTGACACTAAGAAAAAAGGGAATCCATGAATAAATTTTCATTAAAATGTGACCCCACAGCCAGCTTTCTTAATTCTGCTGTGCATATTCTTCCCTCCTTCTCTTTGCCCCCAAACAAATTACACTTGTCAGTGCCATGAAGGAGAGGAAGAACATTTAAAGTGGGATTTTCTCCTTTTCACTAATATTATCATGGGCAGACTATGGAAATTTCAGTATAGACTGAATAATATCGTCATATATTAACAAGAAAATTTGCTGTGTATACAGTTCTGGATGAAGTTTTAATTATCTTTGTGTGTAATATTTCATTACCCTTTTATGCTACTCTATCATTTCAGATGTGTCTGGCAAAGTATGACTGTGAAGTCTCACCCTACAAGGAGTATGGCAGAGCCATGGCCATCACCGTGACTTCAGGCTTTTGAGAATCAATGTAGATAAAACAGGAAATCCAACATCCTACACATCTTGTTTAGCAGTGTGTGATTACTGGTTTTGGACTGGTCACAAGAGGGCACCCTATTCCAGAGCCGGTGGAAACTTTCAACACTTGCAAAGAGACATTAAAAAACAACTGGATATGACGCTGGACAGTGGACCTGGCAAGGAATAGCATCTGGAGAAGAAGGGAGGCTCCCAGCACCCAACTGCAAGGGAACCATTATCAGAGGAGCAGTTTGCAATTACACAAATAATCCCATTGTTCTTTAACGAACTGATGAGGGAATGAAATAATTAGTGACAGATAAGTAAACAGCCTTCCCTGAACATCTCAAATCAGTTTGCCTGCAGTGAATGGACCAGCTCCTGCAGGTTTCCATACTAGATGCCATAAATGATTCCTGAATTTCTTATTTCACTTGTTCTTGTTCCTACACCTCTCCCTGCCAAGGAATTGTCTTCGTGCATCATTTACTGCCTTGTGCGACACTGATCTTGGATCGGCAGTGGTTTGCTAGAAGGACAAACGAACATAAGAGGACAAACATGACACAGGTGCTGAAGCAAAAGAGCAAATACCTAGTTTAAGTGCAACGCATGAAAAATAGTTACACCAAAAAAGTGACTGGTCCTTTCTTGAATCCTGGTCAACCTTTAGTCCACAAATATCTTCTCCAATATCTTGTTAATCAGTGGATTAACAACTTTCAACAGATGGCATTAAAACCCAAGAATGACTATTCAAGACCTTGCATTCTTCTTTTTTTTTTTTTTATTTTCTATCCTTACACAATTTCTCTGCAACTCGGGGCAATTCTGTCACGGTCTTTATCATTCTCTGGACCATATCTATTCCCACTACAATTTATCTTTTTTTTTCTATCACCCAAACTCAATGTAGTGATCAAGGTGGTAATGTCCCACAGACTGGATAAAAATATGCCATTTTCAGTATTGTTCTCTCCTCAATATAGTTTAATATTGTTTCCCCTAAAAATGTTGATTGCAACAGAAAACTGATTATACGGTGTCAGTTTTCTGCTCTAGGAGAAGGAAAACAAATATAAAATATGGAATTCTTATATCCTCTCTCCTGTTTTTCACACTTGTACTATTCTGGCTTGATGATCTAGCCATATTAGCAAGTCTATGCACATTAGGGAAAAGGAAATCAGGAATATTATAATTACAGGTATGTAATTCTAGTTTTAAAAATATCTTCCTTTGTGAGGCATTAAAAATAGAAAAGAAAGAATAAATGTTATAAGGTTAATTTGCTTTAAGACCGTATATCATGCATGCTACAGAGTTTGGTATCAGCTAAATGCTTCAAGGCAAAAGGTAATAGTAAATGCTCACAAATGCTGTCCGTTAAATTAAAACCTGGAAGAAGGAAAAGATGGAATGCATGGAACAGACATATATACTCTTGGTGATATTAAAAATATTTGAAGACTTTTTGTGTATCACAGTTTACAATCCACACTCCCACTGGGGAGGAGAACAAGGAAGTAAAAGATACCTCCAAATTATTAATAAGGGTCCTGGCTTAGTCACAAGTCTTCCAAGAAACATATCTTGCAAAATGAGTCAACTGAAGCAATAAAAAAGAGCAGTGAAAACAGGTTCACATGGCCCAGCATATGCATGTTAACCCCATTACGGTGTGGATGGGCCAGCTCAGCCCTCTCTGGCTCTGCTCTCTCCCGATGCTGCCAGGCGGGTGAGCAACCAGAGCCAGCTGCAGGAACAGATTTTGGTTATGGGCTCTTGTCCACTAGGAAACAGGAAAATTGACTGAAAATTAAGCAGAGGGTAAGTGTTTACTAAAGTGATAATAAATTAGACTATTGGAAAAATTTCTGGACGCTTTGTCCAGGCAGAATTGGTGAATTTTACTTGTTCAAGCCTTGTTGGTTCTTCTCAGCCCCCCTGAAGGTACCACATAATTCAGAAATTACAACAGTGTATGCATGGCAAGGCCAACACTTCCAAGCAACAGCTGGACTGATTTGCTCTGCATAAATGACCACACTGAACATAACTGCAATGAACCCAAAGTCTCTTTGAACTACTGGATTTGCCACCCCTGCAATGTACACTTTACTTTTCACAAGGTCCAGTGCATGCCGGAATAACCATCATTTATCTCGGATTTTGTAATCTGCCTTCTCTGGAAGAAAAAAATACTTTGAAGTTGATTATCCATATTTTCTGAATTATTAAGCGTAGATAAATGAGATATTGGGCTTCGAAAGATCCTGGTGTTTTAAAAACATCTTTTCTAATGAAATTAAACATTGGATTCTTTTATTTACCTTCCACATATGTTTACCTTTTGAAGGACCATCTTGATACAATTTTAATCATATCACTGAGCACTAAAATTTTTATTTCATTCTCTTTTTTTCATCAAAATAAGTATTTTTGTAAGTCATCTGCCCCCAGAAGCTGGGACTTTAAGTCAAGTACCAAAATCAAAATTTGGCATCATACCCAGCTGACAGTGCTGTGAAAGCAAACTCCTGTCCAGCTACACACAAACCTGGTTACATGTTCAGCTTTCTCTCCATCCATCAAATGTTGTTTCCCACTCTCCTTTTCCTTGTAATTTTTTCTTCCTTCATCTCTTCATGCTTGTAGTCTTTCTTTGACTTCTTTTCCTGCTAAGCAGGACACTAGAAGTGGCTTTTAGGAGATGTGATAATCAGGGATTATTTCTCAGCATGCATCGCCACTTCTGTGTCAGAAGAATCACCTTATTTTCTATCAGAGTTTATTCCTTATTACTGGCAATGGAAAGAGATGTCAGCAAAGTAATCACCTTTAAAATTCATGAGCACGTGTATAGACCCAGCACTGGTTTTGCATAAAGGTGTGAAAGTCCTGCTGGGGACCTCTATTTCATGATTTTATGGCACTGTGATCACTGTGGGGTATAATTTGCTACCAGGACCTATAGATTTTAACTCTAACAGAGTGTAAAATCTTCTGGCTTTTCGTAGGGCTCAAACAATTTGCATTACATGCACACACCTGCCTTAAATTGCCACGAAACTCAAATAACTTGAACGCATTTGAGAAGCCAACCCAAGTACTCCTGTGTAATCCTTGCATGTAGCTTCCATCCCATCCTCTCTAAAATGATACAGTAGAGATAGAAGACACTCAAGAAATTACAAGGATGGTCCGAGGTACTGACCTAAGGCCCATCAACAAAGCAAACAGGAGCAAGATCCCAGGTTCCTCATGTGAAACTAGTTGACAAAGGACACGGTGGATGCAAGAGGCTCTGGAGAACACTTAGCAAGTGACTTGGAAAAGTAAAATCTTTAGGGTTCCTAAATAGAAAAACTACAAGAGGATCTGACCTAAAAATGCGTGAAGTTCATTGCCCTCTCACTCATCCTTCTGCACACACATACTGCTTCTCATGGAAACGGGATTTTGGGCTGGGCAAACCTTTGGTCTCCTCTGTTCTTAATTGAATTTTCTCTGATGTGAGATTTGTATATTCGCATTTTAAAGTATAATTATATTCCCTTGATCAGCGATAATTATCTCATTCTAAATTTCATTTAATGAATTATATAAGTCTGGTAGTATTTCTTGTAAAAAATAAAAAAGTACTAGTTATTACATGTTCAAAAGCTTAATACAGTCAGGAGATCCAAACTCAACAGGGACTTTCTTAGATAGTAAATCTTTGCCTGCTAATTTTTCAGTTACAAATACCTGATACAACATTTAACCACCAGAAATACAGTATTTCCTGTCTCAAATTATGAAAACTCAGCATGTATTTATTCAACATTCATTAAAAGGATCAAGTAACAGAATACATACTGCTCTAATTAATACTGGTAAGTAAGCACTCCTGTTCAACAAGTGTCCAAGAGCTACTCAGGGGAAACTGCTGAGTTGGGAAAATGAGCTTTGCAAAAAGTAACATTCTTCAAGAAGGAATCAAAGGTGGGCAGGACACTGTAAAAAATGGAAAATTGCATGGATTAAAAAAAAAAAATACATTAATCAAAAAGTAAGCAGGTTGCCTTCTACAGAATAGAGGGCACCTAGACTGTGTCTAAAGACATAAACCTTTCTGGAAATCACTACTGAAGGTACCGGCAGTATGTAGTAATTAAGCTCAGCTGCTTAACAGGAGGTCCAAACACCATCGAAAGCCTTCCTTTCTCTGTCATCCCTTTACAGTCCTCCCTTGAATGTGCTTCTTGCCCAGCATATCCTGCCATTATGCACCACATTTCTTTCCTCTGTTTTTTCCTAAGTGCTCACCTACTAGGTGCTCCTTTCCCAAAACTTTTCCACCCTTACACCAGCCTGATTGTTCAGAAAACCTTCAGCAAGTTCATGCAAACCCTTATTTTCTTCCTTACCTACAGTTCAAACCTGCTCTCTCCACTTATCTACACACATTTTTCTCAGCAATGCTGCATCTAAATAAAATATATATTTCTTACTCCATCTCAAATCAACCCTCCTCATGATAGAACACTGCCAACCTCTTGAGCAAGGAAGACCATCACCCTCTCCTGAATCCAGCTTGCTCCATCACCCAGGAGAGTCTGGCTTTCCTTGTTTCTCTCCCTCCTCTTTCCTATGTTATACCACTCTGAAGTGGCAAAGGAAAAAAACCCTCAAACTTTATTTTAGTACAAATTCAGCCAGCCAAGCTGCAATTACGATCATCCTTTTAAAGGCTCATCGAAGACAATTTTTGTCACAGCAGTTCCCCTTCCCCAGGGGCTGGAGACAGCTGGGAGCTCACCGTTACCCACTTTGGAGGTGTCAACCAGGGAACTACTTCTATCAGTGTCATGCTGCACCTCTAGTTGTTCACCTGGATTTTTAAATAACACCTACTGAGAGAATACCTAATCCCTCTCCCAGTTAAACCCTGTAAAACCAGTGCCTTTCCTTCAGCTTTGAGAGCAGCAGGGTTTGATTTCAAACCACTTTGAACCAGATGAAAAAAACTGATCCTTTTTTAACTGGATTCAAACTGTTAAGCACGTAGGCAGAACTGCCTCTTGTGTTTCTTTTCTTCCAGCAGCAGAAACACCTCTGATATAAGCTGCATCTTCAAAAGTCCCCCACAGATGCAGCCACTCCCTGTGGCACTGAGCTGTTTCCTTCCCGTTTCCATTCCTGCTGTTCTCCTTTTTTTTTTGAAATCAAAAGGCATCCCCTGTGAACTGGGTGCAGTTGCAGTACGTCTGCCTGGCTGGCAGGGCAAAAGGATCCAGCACTGAAATGAGCAGCTTTGCAATCGCCACTGGCAACACAGAAACACCGCTGTGCACCTTGGTGTGACAGAAAGCATAACGATGGGGAAGAGTAAAGAGGGCAATTTCTACCTAATTCCCATGGATTTTTACCTCAAATCTGCAAACAAATATAACACACAAAGGAGCCCAAGTGGTCCTGGATTTAAGGCACCTGTTACATCTTCAAATGATTCCCCAAAGCCGTTGCTTGCTAGAGAACATGGTCATGGCAGAAGGCACTGCCTCGCTTCTGAGTTACTTTGAAAGAAAAGCACTAATTTTAGTGGAGCTAGGCTGGAAGGGAAACAAGGAATCTGTTTTTGCTAGTGGCTATAAAAAGTATAGGGAACCAGCTTGCTGGTCCAACATGTGAGAGTGTGATATTCATGTTGACTGTCAGGGGAAAGCCTGTCTTTCATGTTTTGTTTTAAAAAATCCGTGGGAAGAGAATTAGGAAATTATGGAGAGTGGGTGTTAGCGGAACCCAGACAAGAAGGAGATGTGAAGTCCAAGGACATTTCTTGCTTCTTCCAGTCATTTTTTATTCCCTGATTGTTGCCATTGATATTACACTAGCAATTGAATGCATTTTCCAGCTCTTCATTTTAGACCATTAAGCCATGTCTGAAACAACATCACAGTACTGACTATCAGGCTCATTTTCACTCTTTGCACAACTCCAGCTCCTACTCCTCCTTACACACCCCCAAGATTCTCCTCACTTGCCTGGGCTTCTCCCCTGAGTGACTCTGCAGCCTGTCATCACTGTACAGCATCACATTGCCAATGCCCTCCTCATCACTCGTGCCCTTCCATCTCACTTCTCCCAAGTGACATTCATCCCAGCAGCCCTGTCGCTGGGCCAGACTCTTCCCTTAACCTGGCAAGATGTAGAGATATAAAATACATAAAGCTATTGCATTCAACATCTGAGGCCATTTTTTACTGCATGTGATATTTAGATGTTCAGTAGCTAAGTCATATTTTTATACCCAATGAGGACATTTGACTCAGAGGTTCACCAGCAGTCAGTGTGCCCCACCAGCACCCCAGTGCTGCAGAGAAGCTGTGCACCGAGGCACTGCTAAAGCCGAGGTACAGAGCTACTCCCCAGCTTGCTCCTGCATACTATATTAATTTTTAAAAGAGCCAAATTGATTTCTCATTTCATTCTCTCTAGCAGTAATGTACAAAACAGCTACATGGCAGAAATGCTCTCCTCCACAGCCTATTACAGTATGTTAAAAAGCCATTAATTCCCAGGTTTCCCATCTTTAGCGAATAGGTTGCTGAACTTCAGCAATTGCCCAGCAGCTGAAAGGTGGGAGTGGGGCAACCTCTCTTCAGTGCTCTCAGAGCACAGATACACAAAAATCTCTGAAGAAGGTGACCCAGGATGAGCTCTAAAATAAAAATTATGGCTTAACATTTTCCTATCTTCTTTCTCATTGTGGCAGGCATGATAGAGCACAAGACCATATCTATGCTGCCTTTGAAGCACTGGATGTCACTTCATGAAAGCATTCAGATTAAGAATACTAATCAACCATCTCTCTGAAGTACATAGACATTTCCACTGACACCTACACTACCAAAAAGTTCACTGTGCGCTTATTTAACTAGGATCCATGATATTCATGAATCACAACAGAGGGTTTCTTAAAGCCATCCCCAGCAAAAGCTCCATGTGGGAGTGTTCAAGCAGCACTGCCTCATACTTTGATGAAGTGTTAGACCAGAAGAGCCTCCTTCAGTCCTTCCACTGTATTTTCTTCTGGTCCACCCAGTGTTTTCCTTTAGTGCCATGTCTTTACCTCAGTATAAGGTCATCCTTACAGTTCCTTGGGGTTGTGGGACTCTCTGCAATTGGAGCTGGAAATTCACTAAAACCTTAATCACTGCAAAGTGATGTGCTGTGCTCCAGGTAACTTGCTGCATTTTAGAAAATGTTTCAATAGCATTTGAAAAGCCAGAGCACTCACAAAAATACTGCAGAAGTAATCTGCTATGAGGTAGGGCATGAGGTTTGACACAGCAGAACTGGGCGTGGGACAAGTGGTTTTTTAACCAGTAAGACCAATACACCCATGCACTTAAGCCTTTTTAACACATATTTAAACCATGTTGAAATTAATTAACCAGTATCTCTGTTTAGCAAGATGGGCAATGAAGCAGAGTAGCCCAGTTTTATGTCTTCACCAGATTTACCCTACCAAAACCATCTGTGAGCAGTTTCTAGCTTATACTCATCTAACACAAGACAGGAACTGAGGTGAGTGCGTGGCCCTTATCTGGTGGTACCTGGTTTCAAGGGTGCCTTCATGGAGGTGTAGCTCCTTCCTAACACAGACCCCAAACATGCACAAGACTGCAAACTGCACTGCTCAAGGAAGACAACTGTTCCTTCAACAACAAAAATGAGGTTTTCTTTCATGCCAACAGCCCAACCTTGCCAAAGGAAAGGCTCCTGATACTGGAAGCAGTCAATGTTTTGGCCCATGGACAAGCAGCCCAGAGAAGCCTGCACTCTGGCTAACCACGTTGTAGCTTTCTAGCAGGGCAATTTTAGTCTAAAGGACCATCAAAGCAGCACCTTAACACAAACCTTTTTCATGATGAAAAATATTAGCACTTGCAAAGTTCTTAACATCTATGGAAAGCAAACTATAAATAATTCATTTACTCCACACGCATCTGCATCATTTGAAATGCATCAATGCTTTTATCAATACAGTGCAATGGATTTACACTGCACAGAAAAGACTTGGGGGCATTTAGGCTGTCCAAGTATTGTTGATCTGAGCATTATTACTAAAGGTAAACTGAAATAAATTACCTCAGTTACTACACAATGATCTTTTTCAGCATGGTAAATAAAACTTATTAGTTCTAGGTCATTAAATTCAATATTAGACTTTAAAAGAGCCTAGAGATTCTACGATGTTATTAGTAAAACATGCAACAAAACATATATGCTTCAGTATTCAAGATAAAAGAATTGCTCTATTATATTTAGCTATTAGTTATTAGTGCATTTTTCAGAAGGACTCCTGAGATAAAAGCCCAGCTGCCTGTCTCAGATGCAAGTGAGGTACACATCAGCTCTGTCTCTCACTGAGTGGGTGGCTTCAAAATAACTGAGCCATTTCTGAAAATGTCATTCAGAGCCTTTTGCTAATTTACCCGCTATTCCTCTCCACATAAGAATAAATTTATTTTTTTTTTTTTTGCCAGTGTTGCAGGTGAAGCAAGTAGACAGGAACCTCAGAGAGCAGGGCTTCATTTTCAGATTTTTTTTAAGTCGAGTTCCTATGTCCCTGAACATGTTCTTTGACATCCTGTGCCTCAGTGCTTTTTGCTGCTTGAATACATTGTGCTTTTCATTTCAGCCTTCATTCTTCTCATTTGGCTACAACCCCTCTACAAGGACTGTCTCATTGTGTCCGTCCAGTGTCAAGCACAAAGATGATGCACTGCTAGTTAAAGTATCCACTCACCAACATATAACCCCAAATCCTGTCAACAGCTACTGCTACATACAAACTGCCTTGCAAAATGCCAACAGCAAGGCTGGAAAAACATCCTCCAAGAAGTAATGATAGCACGTTGCATCCAATCAATCGCAATAACCACGGGCAGTATATTATAGGCTGCTATTATGTTTTTCTAAGTACAACAGCAGCCAAGTAGCTTCGACGCAAGCAAAATGTATTTGCCATTAAGTACAAAGACAGAAGATAAGCGTAAGTCTCTGCAAGTGGTATATTCAATTCAGTCTTTACCGCTTACTTTGACACTGGATGCAATGGTGCCTCCCTGTGAAAAAGGAGTGTTCCTGAGACATGAAGAGGCAGGCAAGCCCAAATGGGGGTCAGATTCACAGCTGGTAGGAATCACTGCAGCTCCACAGGGTCACAAAGACAACATTACTGCCTTCAGGACAAGTCAGATGACTGAGCTGCTCTTCAGTACAAAATGCTGCCAGCAGTCCTCTTCATCATGGCTTTTGTCTACCACTAGAGGAACACTGCAGCATTCCAGCAACTTTTCAGAAACCTGAGCTAAAATCCCATGTGAGAAGAATTAACAGGAAAAGCCTAGTAATCGTGAAGCCCAATTACAAAGTAATGTGGAGCTTGAGAGCAGACCTGCTAAGCAGTTAAGAGACTAGACTAACAAGTGGGCCATCTGTCATCGGCAAGAGGGCTAACGAAGGGTCGGAACAGGACAGTCCTGATGGCATATGGTGGAAGATACGCAAACGAGGAAGTGTCCAAATTTAAGATGCACAGTACAAAATAAGCTGCTAATTGGAGCTTGCGTGTTTGCTTAGCGTATGGATAACATAACTATAGTCGAACAGCAAAGCAAGTTCACAATAGGGGATGGTGATAGAAGGGTGTAGTGCACTGAGTAAGAGCAGAAGAGCACAGGAGGCGGCACGGGATGGACGGGGCTATAACAGACACGCAGTTCAGATTCTTTGCACTCAGACTGAAGGACAGGGGGGTAACGTTTGATCACCAGCATAATCTCAAATTTACTGTATTACTTTGCTATATACCTACTTTACCATATATACTATACTACTCTATACTTAGTTGTCCTGAAGGGTGAAACCTTCACAATAAATTCAGTGCTTACTTAAGCTACAGGACAAATGTAAGTGATAGCAGTCCCTGGAAGTGGAACTAGAAGCAAACTCTGGAGCAGTCAGTTCTGGTCTATGAATGCATTTCTCCCATCTGGAGTGCTCTTAACTGAGTCCACAATAACTGTAGCAGCAGAAGACACTAAAAGCAGCAGCTAAATAAACAAAATATTCTTTCCCCTCTCTAAAGTGCTAGATAGAAATACAAACTGGAACTTGAAATTACAGGTGGCATCACAGAAATTCTAGGAGGGTTGAAGTTCCATCTTCGGCACATGTTTCACTTAAGTAAAATTAATTGCAATTCCAATAAAAAAAGATTCAAACATATCCACTAACCAGACACAAGTTGTGACTTAATGCTTAGAGAAAACCTGTTATCTTTTTACTGTAAGTATAGTTACGTTAGTTATGTCAGCTTTGAGACCAGTTCTCTTTTTTTCTTTTTCTCTATCTCCTTTGAAATCAATGGAATGACAGAGCTATTGATCCTATATACTTTATTTTTCTACCTGCCCACCACAAATCAAGAAAATGCTTAAATAGCAGCTCATCCCATCAATTTCAGAGAACTTGCAGCATATTTTTAACTGCCACTATGAATAGAAACGGGTTTTTTTGTTGTCTCTTTGTTTTAATTTTTAACACTTGCTCTAAGATTCATTCAAGCCAGAGCATAGATCTTGCTCCTTCAGAGGGTTTGAATTAGCCCCTGCCTTACTGGGAAGAACACAGATGTTTTACTTACTGAACTATTTTGGAAGCAAATCCCTCACATGATTCAAATACTCCTAAACGTGCAACACACTTCATCTTTGGCAAGCCTGACAAACTCCCATCTTCTGCAACAGCAAAGAAGGGAAGGAAGGCAATAGGGTTTTGAAGAGCCAAGGCGACTGTATTTTGTAGATCTCTGAATGACTGTGATACTTTGCTACATAACAGAAGACAACAGGGGAAAAGGACAGGCAACAGCTTCCTGTATTATAAAAATTGTGTGGATTCCCCACAAATTCCCCATGCAGAGAGCTTTAAAAATGCAATTTTTAAATATACAGTTTTTCTGCTAAGGCATTACACGACTTTTGTTATACTAAGTTTTATTAGTTTGGCTTTGGCATTTTCAGAGTTTTTCATTTGCATTTTAAAAACTGAGAACAAGAGACCAATAGTAATGTGTGCTTGGTAATCGGGCTACTGGTCTTTCATGCTGCTTATTAGGGATCTTAATCAAGATTTCACCACTTAGCCAGCCACAGAAAGCTGTGAAAAGCAACTATAATGCAGAAAAGCAATTAATGTTGTAAAATGGCTTTGGGTCTTCAGATGAATGACATTGCAGATTAGCATCTTGCCCTTAAAGGTGAAGTCACCCTTGGGTAACTACCAAATATCTACTGGCTTCAGAAAATTTCTCTTGATATATTAAAACCAGTTTCAGTGGTATTAGTAGCACAGCAACAGAACAAGTCCTCCAAAAATATCTATGCAAATACTACTTTGTGCTTTTGTCTTTTACAGAAAGCATATTTTAGTAACTGCAGATTAGGCAAGACTGATGTTAAATTGTGCTGGAGCCAGTGAGAGTACACGGAGTAAGGAGAGGGAGATTAAAGCATGTCAAGATTGGAGTCTTAATAAAAGAGTGTAAGGCATCTGGATATGATGATAATTAGAAAAGCATGGGAAATGCTGCTTTTTTCACAGAAGACTGCAGGTTTTTGGAAAATATGCCTCACATCCATGTGAAGCTATACTGATCAGAGGGTGGATGTTATATATAGCTACATGGAAATACTTTCTCTTTTTCTGCAGAAGTTTAATTCATTATCATTCCCTCATACCTCAGGAAATAAAGAAAAGAGCAATAAAGGTCTTACTAAAACACTTCTTCTGTCATTAGGACCATTAGGGATATCAGTGCTAGAAAAAAAGGATGCTAGACAAATAATTCTGAACTGCAATGCAGCTAATATTTCCATTATCATTTTTCCTAGAGAGTGATTATAGTGAGCACTGCTTCACCAGAGTATGTAACCCAAAGAAGAGCTCCTGCCCATTGTCAGGTGTGTTTGTGAAGCTGTGTATCCTCTGCAACTGTTTTCCCCCGTAACTAAACTGATGGAAGAAGTTGGAGGCAGCTCTGGTGAGAGCAGCTGAGGAACATGTAAATTCAGCTGTAGCCTTTAACACTCTCTCTTTTCATCACAGGTATAAAAATTGTTCCCAATGGGCACAACAGATAAGGGAAGCCAAATGCAAGGAAGTATTTGATCCAGTTCCCCATTAAATTCAAAAGAAAAACTAGTAACTTCAGTGGTAATAGGAGTTGGAGTGGAATGTACATGAACGGCGTACCACAAATCATTTTATTTTTGCCAAAGCTTGTTTCCAGCCATTTCCAGTGAGAGGTGGAAACTACATCACCCAAAGCAGCTCTGTTTGCACAAATAACACATGCCTGTGCTGGTTTTGGCTGAGGTAGAGTTAATTTTCTTTGTAGTAGCTGATGTGAGGCTGTGTTTTGGATTTGTGCTGCAAACTACGCTGGTAACACAAGGATGGTTTAGTTACTGCTGAGCAGTGGTTCTCACAGAGCCAAGGGCTTTTCGGCTCCTCACCCCATCCCACCAGTGAGTAGGCTGGGGCTGCACAAGAAGTTGGGAAGGGACACAGCTGGGGCAGCTGACCCCAGTTGACCAAAGGGATATTCCATACTGTATGATGTCACACTCTGCATATAAAGTTGGGGGAAAAAGAGGAAGAGTTAGGGGCGTGTTGAGAGTGACAGCGTTTGTCTTCCCTAGTCACTGTTAGGTGTGCTGGAGCCCGGCTGCTCTGGTGATGGCTGAACACCTGCCTGCCCATGGGACATAGTGAATGAATTCCTTGTTTTGATTTGCTTGCCTGCACAGCTTTTCCTTTACTTATTAAATTGTCTTTATCTCAATCCATGACTTTTCTCACTTTTACCCATCTGATTCTCTCCCCTATCCCCTTTGTGGGGGGCGGGTGGGGGGGAGTGAACAGTTGTGTAGGGCTCAGTTGCCATCTGGGGTTAAACCACAATACATTAATTCAAGTATTATTTGTTTTTCCTCTGACTAGAAAATGTAAGGCAGCAGAGGACAAAAAGAGCACATGGCTTGTGTGCAAGCACCAGCCCAGCTGCTGCTGGACCGCTCTTTGCCTGTTGCTTAGCAATGTTTCACCTCTCTGCTGGAAAAAAAAAAGCTTCAATGCGGGAATATAAAGCTGAAGTTTTGTTTACAGTCATAATTCCACTGATAGTCCTCCAATCACTTCTTCCAACCATGTGCTATATCACCTACTGAATGCTGGAAGCTCCCTAGGACAAAGGCTGTGGTTTTTAATGGGCTCGTAGCTAGTCCTTGGAGAGCCCTAAATAAAAAATTGTAACAACAAAGCAGTGGTGCTTGCATATTTATAAGGAAAGATGGAATAGGAATTTGAAGATTGAATTTTTGGGCATGGTTCTGGTCAACTAGCTCTAGCTGCCCTTGCTTGAGAAGAGATTTGAACAAGGAAGTCTCCTGACATCCCTTCCCTTCCAATCCCAACCACTCCTTTAATGTGTAATTTCACAAGTACAATAAAGAACAGGAGGAATAAAAAAAAAAAAAAAAAAAAAAGAGATGCCCAGACAGTGAGGAAGGAAAGCAAAGACATTGTTGTGACACATTCATGCCTCACTCACCAGTTATCCATTTTGCCTCTGGGTCATGAATTTTGAAGTCCTCACTGAAGAGATCTTCCACTGTTATCTTCTTCTTCTGAGACAAGCTGTTATCTTCAACTATAAAACATTTGAAAACAAGCTGCCATTACTCCCACTTTGAAATGTATCCAAAAATACAGCAAGTGAGAATAGTGCCACGTCATATCTCATTCAGAAATGGTTCACATTAAACTTTCCATCACACACAAGCCCCTTCCCATTGTCAGTGTTATAACAGGACCATCTAGCAGCTCACAAACAGAAATCTCCTGATTATTTATGCCTGGACTCAGCAACTACAAAAACACCAAGACGTGGTCCAAACCACACATTTGTGGACATAACCTGGTAAAAAGATTTTAAAAATCATGAAAACACACCTATAGATGTCACAGTGCTATATAATGCTATATAAATCTGAAGCATACTAAAGCTACTTAACACTAAGACTATTCTGAAATAATTAGCTGCTTTTTTTTTTAATTAAAAGTGATCAATTTTTTATGGATTGCATTTTTGTTTCCATTAAAACTGCCACACAGAATCACAGCTGGAAAGGTCTTTAGCTTTATAAGGGCTCATACAGATTACTTCAAGAATTCACAAGATTTTTCATGGGCATCAAACACTTGGCTGCAGAAATATTGTTGACAAATCTGAGACATAACCTTAAATCCTTAGAGGTGGCATAGCTGGCCCAGACAAATTTTCATTTTTAGTGACAAGGTATACCATTTCAGCTGCAAATATGGAAATCTTTTACGTCGAAGAACCAGACTGCCAGTTTAACATGCTCTGAGATTGACATGTAATAATCTGTGTCCTTCATTTAGTTCATTCTTCCTAACTTCACTCTGTAGCACTCTGCTTTCCCCACAAAGAAATACTTGGCTGCATGTCTTTCTCTGCTGTCTTTCATACAGTCCTCTCCACATCACTTCTGATTCAGAGAGTACCAGCAGATTTCTGATGCAAAGTACAATCCAAAGACAATCCAGAACAGAGTTCTTTCTGAGTATATATTATTGTTACAAGGAAATCTGTCTCATCTAGGATGTCACCAAGACTAAACATGCACAAGTCCAACTGAATAAGACCAAGGCACAAATTTAAGCACTTGAGGTTTGCTGCAGCAAATCTTCTCCTGTGCCAAAATTATACTTTCTCACATCTACCGACACCTCTCTGCTCTGTAATGATTCTCATAAACACACCACAGAGGCTCCTGGGCCTGTAACTGAAGTGTTTATGTTGAATCAATGCATTCTTGGGCCTTACAGTTCATACGTTACAGAAGAGTACATATAGTACATCAGAGAATTCCCTAGTGGGTATATAGTTAATATGAAAATGGGGTTTAATTTTCTCAAAGGTGAATTTTTTAGAGAAAAATTAAACCCAACAGTTTTGATTAATATATTCCTTCTTTTCTTTTTTTCCCCAATAGTATTTTTTTTGTTATGACAAGCAGTCACCTTCTATGAGTAACTTGCTTTCAACATTCAATCTTTTGCAGAAAAAAATATTTTCATAGAAACATTTCAGTCAGCTTTAAATACATTTGCTCTTTAAAGAAGCACGTGAGGCAACATTTTGAGGATTTGCACAGCAGGCATATGTGCTTAAACATCTCACCATAGCATCTTCATGCCTGAGGTCTATTGGTATCACATGGCCCTATCTATCTTGAACATTGTTTAAAAACTAAACTTTTTACACTGAACACACTTGTGATTAGAAACAGTGGAATCAGACTCTCTGAAGTCATTTATTAAAAGAAAAAAGGTCTTTACTAAATTGAAGCCCCTGAGCTACATGAGACCACTGAAAATTAACTATGAACAATGTTTTGTTCCACTAAAATCTGTTTTGATACAAGCTGTCATTTTTACAAAATTATTCTTCAGTTTTCATTTTTTCCAAGTCTGATCGATGTGGCTTCCAAGACACATTAATACAAGCCCTCAGCCAAATCCCTCTGTGCGACAGCATTATGCCAAGTTCTTCTGCATAATTTTATTTATTAAAATGGAAAATACAGGTCAAAGGAACTCCAGGAAACTGTTCCATTTAGTTCCCACCATGGTGCAAGTTCCCAGCACTGGATACCCTGGAAGATCAGGTTGTGCAGAGCAGGAGGGCAGAGCCCACATACAGCCCTGGGCTTACAGCTGTCAGGTGTCACTTCCCAAATGCCACCCTGAGGAATACGGACACCTTCTTCCTCACCATGAGGGCATAAGGACAAGCACAAGAAAACCTCTGTGCTGAAGATTTGTAAAGGGGCAGGGTGGGAAGCCCTCAGTCGTTCTTCCTGTGCAGGATGGAGGCAACCAGTCTGGGAGCTGCACCGTCTCTCTACCTCCACAGCATAAACTCCACGTAAGGGACAGCAGGAAGAGGTAGCAAGGGAAGCATGCACATCCAGGAGCCTCCCTAACACATTGTTGAGATTCCCTTGCTGTCTCCTGCAGTGGACTGTCATAGCTGCAATAGAGCCTACAACTAACTATGGACAACATGACTCTCAGCCACAGAGCTGGGGAGAAAACAAATAACTAAATAATCAATCAGTAATTTTTGAGTAAAAAAAAAAATCAGATTTGCTGACCTCTTATCATTAAGAATGCCTGCTCCATTCCTCTGGCTCCAACAGAGACAGTTATGGAAGAAGAAATGCAAATGTAGGATCTCAGGTAGCCTACCCTGTCCCAGACAGCAGTCTCTGAGCATGCCTTAGAACACATAAGGCAGCTGGTGGACACAAGTTGCATTCACACTCAGTTACAGAGACCTTGAGGCCTCCTTGCATTTATGGGAGGAGAGGATCAAGCATATGCCACTACTGTTTTTGCACTCATGTTCCCACCCCAGAAGACCCAGATGGCAGATGCCAACCACGGCCTGACAGCACAGCAGTGTGGCAGCAGCGCAGGTGGCACAAGGACTTACGATTTGCGTGTCAAGTCAGAAAGCCACCATCCAAAGAGCAAAATTACACGCTGAGAGAACCAAGTGAAAACCATGTCCATTCATTTTTTGATTCAATGTTAAAGGCATGATGGGAAATCTGTATTGGTCAGACCTTTTGGGTTATCCGTCGGCACTTCATCTTGGAAACCAGCACACCCAAAAGGACATGGGTTGAACTGATAAAACCTTTCTCTCCAGAACATAAACAGAACAAAAATCCTCCAGAAACCCATAAAATTCAATACAAAAAGGGCTGTAAGTGAACCTTCCTGCCTGTTTTGCTTCTGCACTACCAATCCTTTCTTTCAAGCTTGCTCTATAACTCCAGCAGTGCTCCGAGGCTGCTTGATGGTCAGAAGGTTTCAATCACCTGCAGGTGCCCACCTTTCTTTCCATCATCGCTGAGGTTCAGCTACAGCTCAGTGCCAGATGCTTTTCTAACATACCTACTGGGGTGTGTTGCAAGCACATGGGTGGGTGTGTGCCTGTGAACATCCACCTCTCGGTGGCCAGCACGCCAGGAGCTCCCTTCCCATCTCAGCATGCCTGCTTGATTCCCAGGCAGATTTAATCCCTCTTTTTACCCAGACAATCTCACTGTACTCAAAGGGCAGTGGCCAGACAAGGCAAACAAGCAGCCTTTCTCCCCTGTGTAAAATCCCACTATTTTAATAGAACATAATACAGATTTATATACAGTAAATGTGAACAAACAAATTACACTCCTGCACAGGTGGTCACAGGATATTTCCTTGCTCTTCCTAACTAGCAAATGTCATATTAAGTTTTCGAGGGAACACTTTTGACTGTCTGACAGCATTCTGTGAATTAATGCTGTGCAATGACTGCATCAGTACCATCTCTGAAAAATGTTTCCTATGAATTCTGTAAAAATTTTAATATGGAATTTGGCATATTTTTATTTTTTTTTTAAGCTAAAGGTCAGATTTGAAAGGCGCAAATGTGATGTGCAACTCCAGAAAGCATTAAATATCAGGATCAGATGTGAAAAAAAAGTTGTTTGCCTCCATTTCCAAGCAAAGGGGACTAGAAAGTGGCCTCTTACTAAGCAAAATGTCTAATGGAATTGGGTTTTCAGTAAAAATTTGTGTAGGTTTGGGTCCTCTCTTCAGCTCTGATATGCACACAAACATATCTATAAACTTTTGTGTGTCTTTTACAAACAACACTGCTAGGACAGGACCCGTACAGGTGCAACAAGGGAGCAACCACCAGTGTGGAAAGACTTGTTCCCAAACTTACATCATTTGTATAAACACCTTCACATTCTCTAAAGGTGGGTGGAATGACAGGACACACACACGAAATTGGGTCCATCAACACCAGCAGTTATGTGCATGTGATGTACTATAGTGCAATTAAACCCAAGTTTTCACCTATTACTGCTTCTTTTAAAAATGCTGTTCTAGAATACCAAAGGACAGATAAATCATAGAAATGCTGAAATTTTATTAGCATTTTATAAAACCTAAGCAGTAGCTGGCAATAAAGCATTGCTACTGTAATTATAATGTACCCTCTTCCCAGTTTATGAGCTAAACTTAAAGCAGGGCGAGTGACCTGTCTGAGAAACTCAAACCAGTAGGGAGATTGGCCTTTCTGCAGCTGAATCCAGAGTTAAAGCCTTCCTTAAAGATGTGGGCTGATTTGCAAAAAAAGTCTTGAAAAGATATATAAATCTCCTTTTTTTCTTGATTATTAAATACCTTCAATCATTATCTGCTCTAAACAAACTGGACCCGTTCCCCACTCTACCACTCTTGATTTTGCAGGAGAATACCCAAGCTTTCACAGTACTGGGAATTATCACCATCATGATGCAAGTTATGGGTCCAGTTAATCACTTTAAAAACTGCATGCTGCACTCTATCCCACATATTTCCTAAATTACTCTCTGGTGGCGTCTCATGATGTTCAGTACTGGGTTTATGGCATCTTTGTATTGCATGCCTTGGTACTGAACTGCAAACCAGGCCTTCGAACCAACAGCAAAATACTTGACAAAAATAGTTTTCCAGACAGAGAGAAGGTCAAGACAGACAGGAACAGGGCAAAATGCAAAAGGTTCTTTGTACCAGTATGGCAGCATCAGGCTGGACTCCAACATTATCACTGTCATGGTTTAGGGTCAGGGCAAAACAGAGTCTTCCTTGGATGCTGGCCATTGAAGAAGCGAGAAAGAAGCCAAAAGAACCGAGAGAACTTGAACCTCCCAGTCCCTCAGCTTTATACCGAATATGACATATATGGGATGGAATCCCTCGTTGGTCAGTTTGAGGTCACTTCTCCTGTCTGCTCCTCCCTGCAGGTGCAGCCTTTACTTTCTGCACCCCCCAAAGTGGTGCACAAGGTCCAGCAGTGGCCTTGGTCTGCACACCAATCCTTGGTACTAACTCTGTTATTGCTGCCAGAAGCAGCCACTGCCTGTGCAGAGTGCTAACTTCAGACAGTGCAGTGAGTTAGAAAAATTGAGAGAAAAAGTTAAATCCCTGAACAGAATTAGTGCTGTTTTCAATCAAACCAGGACAGTCATCAGAAGGAAGACTTAAAATTATGTGAGGTGTTCTCAAGCATTGTGCTCTGCCCATGCCAGACTGCATCACCCATCAGAGACACTTCCAGTGACGAGGGCTTTTTTGTATATTTTTTTAATAATTATTTTTTCTGATGCCACACTCATATTTGGCAGCAGCTCCCCATGAACATCCACAAACTGCTTTGCTTCCTTTCTTCACTGTCCTCCCGCCCCTTCCTTGTCTCTTGTTCAATTGTCCATAACTTATTTTTCAGTTTGCCTACTAAAGAATCAACATTTCTTCTTCCAG
>JANHFX010008756.1:36398-64722 GCA_027560015.1 Chloroceryle amazona
GTTCTGAATTAAAACTTTTGCCTGATAATGTAATGGTAAGTGCAACGTCCCTGGCAAGTCAGCTCACCAGTTGCAGAACATGGCACAGAATAAATCTTTGCTAAGGAATTAAGGTATGGGAACACTCTTGCCCCTGGCAAAAAGTCCTATGACTGTCAGTGGAAAAATAATTTTGCTGTTAATTAGTTCTTTACAATAAAAAACTACTGTAGATTATAACTGCTAAACAGTACAACAAATGAGATAGAGTCGGTAACCCATATGGTTATATCATTAACCTTGTGCTGTAAAAAAGAAATATTAATTGTAATGATAATGTCAGTAAACCAGATGCATTGCAGTGGTTACAGCAGGAGGTTTGCTGAAACCTCTGGTTATATTGCTGATCGATGCTCCCTGACTGCCGCATCACACTCCTCTGCCTGTCTAGATTCTCCACTGATCTCCTGCCTTAAATTTAGTATGAAGGTTCTTTTGTGGGCAGGAATAATTTTTGGTACCCTGCCTGGCACAGTAGAAACCTTCATCACTAAAGAACTTAGGCAGCATCATAATACAGATAAACAATAATAAGTGTGCAACTGTACCCTTTTGATGTCTGAATTCAAGCTGAGTGGCTTTTGTTTGTGTTTTTTTTTTTTAATTTATATTCTTGCCTTTCCTTCTCCTCCCCACTTGCCTGCTGCTGCAGACCACCCTGAGCTGTGCTCCTGCTGAAGTGTGATGCTGAATAGCAATCGCTTTGCACATAGACTCAGAGTGCCTAAGCCTGAGGCTACAGTAAACTCTGCTGTTCAGATGCTAAAGGTGACACTTCAGAGAGTGAGGAAGAAAAACTTGGTCTGTTTTTACAAATGAGGCACTGCATGTACGTGGCCTTTCCTGCAAGACCTCAACAGAAAGATAAAATCATCCTACCTGTTGCAGTGCTGAAAGACAATGACATATTTTAATCCATCTTCTGTTCATAATAAATGTTTTCATTAATAGGGAGCAATGACTTAGGAAGTTAAGGTCTTTGCTGTCTACTTCCCAGTAGCATGAGAAAAATCTTTTACCTTGGACACAGTGCAACACACTATCCTGCCCTGCATTTCTGGAAGGCTCTTTTATGAATGCCCTAAAGCCACTCCTTTTGGCCCTGTAGCTCCCTCACCTCTCACAATTCTCTGCAAACCACACAGGCGCAAACACTCTGAGTCTGGGCTTTAATCGAGTGTTTGAGAGTGAGTGAAGAAAAAGCTACATCCCTAATGCTCAGCCCTTTGTAAAATTAAACCTTGCATGTTTTATGCTTTGATTCAGCTTTCAATTTTACACGTTTCTATTATGGCACAAGAAGAAAATGAATGCCATCTGCACCTCACACCTAACTGTTAGCATCAACAGATGATGGGTCTTCCACAGTTTTAGAGCAGAAGGCACCAGATCCTCAGCTAGCATTGGCTGACACAGATCATTGGTTCCACTGGAGCAAAGCCAGTCTGTGTCAGCTACAAATGAAAACCAATGCCACTTTCAAATTATAAAAAAAAGAAAAGGATCTAAATACAGTAATAGCTGGGATTCCTAGCTGTACACTATTGTAGAAATGGATATTTAATAACTTCCCATCATTTTTATGAGCACAGTGATGAAACAGTTTTGGATCCCCTCCAGACCTAGCAGCACTTAAAGATTAATTTAGCTTCTCTGTATTTTGAACTGGCATCTCACATGACTTCAAGTATAGTAACCACACTGCAACATCCTCCTACTCCCTTACAACGTATAAATAAGCAATATTGACATTTAAAGCATTCTCAAGTTATTCCTAATGCTTCAGGACAAAGTGGCTACATGGAATTTCGAAAATAAGTTAGAAGGTGGGAATGTGGTCTCTGAAATCCTGTCAGAAGCCTATTCTCAAGGTAACCAAAATTCAAGCTGTAAACACCAGCTGGACCTGTTCCCCAAACTGTGGCTAAAGCCAAAGGCAAGGCCATCTTCTGACTCATGCGTGGGAGAGAGGAGATGGCAATGCTGTACGTGTGTACAAGACATATGTGGTTAGAGGTACTTTTAGACAAGAATTGCAATGGTCTGGATTTAACAACACCTTATTCTTCTTCGCTTTCCCACTATCAGTTTGGTTCATTCATCTGTTGTAACCTAGATGTTTTTATAGCACCTGGCGCAGTGGGACAGCAAATCCTCACAGAGGCCCTCAGCTGTTACTGTAATTCAAGTCATAATTAAAGATCCATTCCCAATAGTGACACAGGCCATAAAATCAACAGCATTTCTTTGATTTTATTTCAGTGTTTGATATAAGCACACACATTCATCCACTAAAACAGAACCAAATCATCTCCACAGGTGAAATGCTGCCACACACCATTAAAATGTGGTTTGACAGAATTTTATTCCATACGAGTCTGTGCCATCATCAGACCTGGGAAAAGGCTTGGCAAGCCCAAATGCCACAGATTATAGCACTGATTCCAGAACCCCTGTGTGCCAGAGCACTTGCTTAGCTCCAGTTTTCCCACTATAATACTCTGAGGGTCTGGGTCCCTCCAAACTAAGCCGCAACACACACGGTTCGTACCATGGCAGAAAGCACCTGCAAAAGGTGATGTTGCCAAAGCATTCCAGGATGACATCTCTCTGCTCTATTTCTTGAAGAATTATGGTCTCAAGAAATGGGAAAACCGCCGTGCCCTAACTGCCAACATTGCCGGCTGGAGCTAACCGAAAACAAACTTCTCTGCAACATACAAGAGCTTGGGGAAACCACCTCTCATTCTGCTTACATTTCTAAAAAGGAAATTACAATTTTTAGTGAAACTATATTTTAGGAAAGAAGAAAATATCATTCAATTTATGACTGAATATCAATCAAGGAATAATTTGTGATAAGGGAAGTACTGAGATGTTTAATCTCCTTGGGTAGAAATACATCATCAGAAATTGTTTAAGAGTATATTTTACTAATTCCTAAATACTAATCTTTTTTTTCTGTCATCTAGTTTGAAAACAATTTGTATCTAAATGGTACAGGAAGGAAAACATGAGGTGAATAGAATTTAATTCCCAAATAATTTGTTTGGCAACAATGTGAGAGAGCCATGAAGACGGCCGAGTTTTGAGGTCACTCCACTGCAGAGACAGTGGGAAAAGGAATATAAAAACTGTGTGTACAGCAGGGGGGAAGAAACAGGTTTATAAATTTCATTTTGCACTCTCCTGAGGTGTCCATCAAACTCAGGATGCAGAAATTGCTCTGCCTGCTACGAAAGCAGAAATTACCTTGCCAGGTTACTTGCAAACACTTCTGTGATACAGTAATTATTATATCAATTCATGTGTGAATTAAAACAGCCGGGGGCAAGGGGAGGGTCCCTCTGTTGGCTGACATAGAGAACTCTCATTAGCATGCAGCAAAGCTTCACGTGTGTATGGGGAAAACAAAATCAAAACAAACAAAACCAACAAACCAAAATAATAACAATAAACAAACAACAAAACCAAACAAAGGAAAAAACCTCACAAAAAAAAAGCAGTACAACCTACCACGCCAGCCACCATCTACCATTAATATCTGAAACACATCAGCTGCTTTTTGTTCAAAATTTGTTTCTCTGCTCACACTTTTTACAGGATGCTGGTGGATTACAGATTCGAGATGAGGTCATTGGCTGGTGTGAGGGTTGAAGGTGATGGCTCCTGAAGATCCTACATCCATGGGAAGGGTTGGGCAAACCAGGCCAAAGACAGGATTGACCCAAGTCCTGGAGTTACATGGCGGGGGTGAGCGACAGGGACAGACCAAGGGACAAAAGATGGCATGGAATGGCATTGCTGGGAAGAGGAGGCTGCAGTGACAATTCAGAGCTTTTGGGGGGAGAGAAAATTTGATCCGAGCCCATAATAATGGGATTTCAAGAGTAATGAAAATTACCTAAACCTCCATGATGAGACACAGCGCAAAATGGTTTAAATACTGAACAAACAAAAATGGCAAAACTAACAAGTATGCAGTGTTAAAATCTGGTTTCTGTGCTTACTAAAACACTCTCCAAATTTAGTAAAGAAGTGGTAAAAGTCACATATTTCTGTTCTCCGTGGGATACTACTGATGTGTGTTTTTCATAGAAGTTAAATTCAGCAGGAAAAAAAATAATCCCTCAAATAAGCCAGTAGGACCTCATGAGAAAGAGAAGTTCCTCCCCGTTTCAAGCCAGAACCTACCCTTATTGAGGTCAATAACAACATTTTTAGCAGCATGCCTAGGTCCTTTAATCTTTTCCATATATCATAACTGGTCAGTTTATGGTGCTGGATTTCTCAAGCATTTGAGTATCCTATTAAAATCAAAGTATAGTGTAGTAGGTGTGTAAAATGCAAATTCCAGAGTTAATCTAGATGCTGAAATTCATGGATAATTTTTATACATCTTTTACATAACTTTTATTTCAAGCACCAGTCATTTACTGTTTTGTAAAAGACAAACTGTTTGATGTGTGGATGTTTCAAAGACAATTCAATTGCATTATTCATTATTGTAGCTATATTTATATTAAGATGCTAATAATGTAATTTCATCTTTAAGATGAATAATTTTCTGTTGTTTCTAGAATCAAGTCACAGTTATGTGTGGGTTTCTAATGCTGTTTCCATCTGTAGTACGTAGCCAAGATTTTAATTAAAATTATGGAAGAAATATTCTCTGATACAAATTTTAGCAATGTTGAGCAATGGAATAACAACATGTAAGTGTGGGTGTGTATTTAACATGATGCTTTTAAGTAAAAAAGATCTTTTTGTTTAGTCTCTCTTCCCTTCTTCTCATCTCCTGAATCTTTAATTCCTGTTTTCATAAGTAAATATAAGCCAGGAAATTAAGTAAACCAAAATCTGTTCTCTTGTCCAAAGGGCAATTGGCAGAGCACACCTCTCACCCACAGCAGCCAAATCCTTCACACTGAAGCACAGCACGACCATATCACAACCCCTTCACTGAAAGGTCCTGGCCCACTCTGAACCCCGGGCTTTACTGCAGCATTCCTGGGACAGTCTTGCTACTAATAGGCCAAAGCCATGCCTGGGAGCACACTGACGACCCACATCACTGGCCACCTATGGCTGGTTCCCTGCATCCCTCCAGGTTACTTCATGATATAAATTCAGCCCTAAACCATTTGAAACTCAAATCTGAAACCTAAGCTACAGTTCCCAATTCACCTCCAGTTCTGCAATTCTTACTCTTAAGGAAAATAATTTGCTTGAGTCTGTACTGCTACTCATGCAGAAATAAGGAGCAAGGGACACAACAGCCAAATTTGCCATTTTTGCAGTGGTAACTGTTGCTTTCTGCCTAGCAGCAGCCTAGGCTGACTTCCATGTGCTTCGCTTGAACGATGAGGTGGGAAGCAGAGTCCACAGACTGTGAGACTGTCCTCAAAATAGCTGGGAGACATCTCAGTTCTCCTAATGGGATTTGCCTGGGCTTTTCTCAGATACTCTTGGACTAGAAACCACTTCATGGATATTGTGAATGGATGAAGTTTAACAACAACAACAAAAAAGTCTTAATTCTCCCTGGCCACTGTCCAGCTCTAGCTTAGGAAAACTGTAGTTTGAATAATTACAGCTCTTCAAAGGGTACTTGGGCTTTGGCGTAAGATGCCAACAGGCTGGCTCAGCACCGAGGGCTGCTGTCAGGCAAAGTGACTTCAAGGTCTCCAAAGGTTTACAAGTCTTATGCTTGGTGTGTTTTAATTGATTTCTATTTTTACAAGGGTTCTCACAGCATATTACAAAGAGCTTTGCAAAGTCATTTATTTTCATTTTCAAAACTTCCTGGGCGTCCATAAACACAAGCAACAAACAGTAAGTAATTTTTCCTCAGGAATACAAGATACAAACATTCTTTCCCATATTGAGCTGTGTTAACTGTGGCACAACACCACAGGAGCGTGATTCCTTGGATCAAAAGAACACTATTCTTGCTCAGAAAGAACACTTTCTTGCTCAGAAAGAAATATCCTATTAATTCAATACAATCCTGAGACTCAGTAAGTGAATTATAGAATGGAATTGAGACATCCATGTTCACACTCAAGAAAAAAAAAAAAAAAGCCAACTGACGCACAAATTGCTCCTAGAAGATCTGTTTCACAAGGGTCACTGCTACCCAGCAGTGAAGCAACTGCATTTTCATGATCATTTTTAATATCCCTGCACAATTCATGTTAGCAACTTAACAGCACTGACACCACCACCTCTTCCTCTGCATCATGCTGCTGGTTTATCTATCTGCTTTTCTCTAGCTTCAAGTTGTACAGTTTCTGCTGTAATCAAAACCCTTCTTTAATTTTGTGACGCTCGCTTCTGATGTCAAAAGTGAGAGTGTGAGTTAGAAAGGTCCCCTTTTATTTGAAACTGAAACTAAATGTAGAAATATTGTATTGATTTAAACATGCTGTAGGATTTGAAAAGAGAAAAATCACCCAAGCAGACACAATGACTTGTGTGGCAGTTTCATTGCATCCCATGAAAAAGTGTTCCAGAGATGAGAAGGAAAAAGGGCAAGTGGCCAAGAAAAGAGATTCTTCTCCACACCTCACCAACCTGTTATTCTCTTGAGAAGCAGTATTTGGCTTCTAAAATTAAGAGGTCTTAACAGACTCATCAAGGAGAGCAAGAGCCATCTCGACATTTCCCGACATTGCTCAGTGGAGCTTCAGATCAACTCCTGATCTTAACACACCTTAAAAGGTTCTCTTATTGTTATCTCTGTCCACATCACTCACTTTGCAAGACTTAACGACTCCCTGAACTCATGTGATGCTGAAAAAATCCTTCCAATATAGCGTTTGTTACCAAATACCTCATCTAGCCCTCTCATGTGGTCCTGCAAACGCCACATTGCACCATAGCCAGGCCAACAGCTTCAGAGGTGTTTAGATCCTTAGTTCCCTGTGGCTTCTCCAGGACCCAGGCACAAACACACTCCGGAGTGCCTCTATTCTTTCTATTGAAATTCAACAATAATACTCTTCCATAGCTAATTAAAGAGTTTGGAAGTGATCAGATACGTAGCAGTGGGAGAAAGCAAATGGTGGGGCCTGGGGCACTGATACATTTAAAGAGAAAGAAGAGCATTAGCACAGCCAGGATTTCATTTACCATGTGAAAAATCTTTCCAGAGCAGATTTGGAACTCTACCAGTTAATATACTCTACAGATGCATCTCTCCGATAGCAGAGTTACAGGAATCATTTTTCTTTGACACACCATAAGGGATTGAAAAGGTTAATGTAGTGTATGTGAGTGCATTTTTAAAAATCAATTTAAAGGCATTTTCTCTCTTGTAAATTAGGCTCTGGCACCAGGGAAAACCATCAAACTCAAATTAACAAAAGGAACAAAAGAATTTAATTTAAAACTATATTTTGATTGTATTGCTCATTGCTACACACACACAAGTCAGCAACGTGCAATTCATTTTTACCTTCTTTGATTACAAAAAGGCTATTATCAGCGAAAGATAATGTTGAATCATAATTAGAAGCAAGGCTCTCCTTCCTACTAGCCTGCACAGCTCAACATGTTCTGTAATACACATAAAGTCATTTTGGTTAGAAATCCCATGTTTGGCCGCCTCATGCTCACCAGACTGTGATTTCTCTACCTTTGGTCACACGTTTCTGTATACTCAGAAAAAGTAGAGACTGGCTTCTGAACTCCAGACTTCCCATTCAGCAAGACCGTATGCTGACCCAGCTGCAGCTGAAGGCATGAAGAAATTTAACAGCAAAAATGATGAAACTATCGGACTCATGGTATCTGCATAGAAGCTCTGAAACAAACTTTTCAGGTTTCCAGTAATTTTAACTGGGAGGAGGGGGAACCTCAGCTGAAATACTGCTTTTTCAGAAAGGCTAAAACAGTTCCTATAACTTCACAGCACTGTCACAGGGCTGTTATCTGACTTGCAAACTATGGACTCCTCTCCCCCCCCACAACAACTGTCCATAGGGTAAACTCTTTACCTGTAGAGAAAAGGACACCCAGTGACATTCATGCTGAAAGCTACAGTAAGAACATTTCCTAAAAGTGGCAAAGCTCCACACAATGTTTCCCCAAACTATCACCAGTCATAGCTCTTGCACTTTTCTCAAGTGACATTTGCTGTCACCAAACTCAGAAACTGAAAGGTAGCACTGAGGACAGCAAGATTTTATGACACGCTCTGTGTCAATGAAGTGAAGAAAGAATATGACACAACTGATCTGTGCTCATACTTTGTCTGCTGTGCTGGTTGCCAAAAGATATCAGCAGCACAATGAAGGGACAGGCAGGTCGTATGAGCTACTCAAGATAAATCAGCTGTGTTATTTTCCTTTCACTTCATTGACATAAATACCTGTGTTGTTCCCCATGTGTATTCAACAGCCTTTCATCTGGTCCATCACTGAAACCTCCCTCTATAGAGAGCAGATAATTGTCAGTGTAAAGAATCTCAGTTATTTTACAATGACAGATGAATCTTCCATCATTGCCAAATGCTATCTTGAGGAAGAGAGGCCAAGGCTATTCTGCTCTTGGGTTTTTTCTCTACTTCAGTGTCCCCCGTGTTGCTGATCAGGCCCCGCACTGCCCTGCCTGTCCCTTCAAAGTATTGAGAGATTTTCCACCTCTCGCCAGAAGCTCTTCACCTGTTGGTAAACAATGTCAAGAGTATGTGGTTATATCTTACCACAGTCTTTCACATCTGACCAAGCTGCTATAAGACCATTTATTCCCTCCTCTTACAGCTGGTTTGAGCTATTAATAGAGTGCCAAGTGCCAAGCTTTCAGTTGTCAGGATAAAACACAATGTCAAAGCTACCACTTCACCTAAAAACTGAAAACAAGCAAGCAAGCCATGGTACTAAAATATTTGCAGTCTTGAAAACAAAACAAAAGCAATTAGACTTGCACAGATTCAATTACTGCATTATATAGCTACAGCAGAGAAATGGATAGGGGTGTGTATATATATATATACACACATTCTCTCTGCTATTTCTTTCCATTTCTTGGCATAGAAAAGCAGAGGCTCACCCTCCTACACACACACACACACACACACATCCCTACCTAGCTCTGTATGAGAAGTCTGGGGGGGATTTTAACTATTTTCAGCTCCTTTCAAATGTGAAACAAAGTGTTTTTTTGCAAACTGAGTAGAGCTGGACCCTGGCTTCTCTGAGGGAACACTTCGTTGATAGCTGCAGTCCCTTCCCCATTGGGCAAGACCAAGCAACACTGGCAAACTGCAGCAGAGATTCATTGTTTCAGCTAATACCCTCCCCATATGGTGAGAGACGACGGCTGGAGTGAATAATTAATGAAAAATATGTGATCAGAAGTTCAAAAGAATCAGAGGAATTGCAGAAATAAAAGCTAGTGTTTTTCCTTTTTTCATCTTTGTTTTGGTTTTCCTCCTATGGGCTTCTTTGAGCTCATGGGGGAAAAAGTGACCTGCAAATCTGAGAGAACACACCATGACCACACACACTTCTGAGAGCAGGGTGGATGATGGCATGATACAGGTCTGCCCTGTCACTCCAGTAGCTCACTATGGCACCTTGAGCTGTGCTGTATTTAAAATACAGATCTCAGTGCTACAACACCTGCCTGAGAAGTTGGGATAAATGCCGGGGCAGTCAGCCTGGCCTAAGCTTCAGGCTCTTGCAGTCTCATACTCCTGGGACCCCAGTGAGCTAATTTAAAGCTAGGACTTGGAATAGTGACTGCAAAGCAGACATGCTCTCATTTGCTTTTCAGTAGGAGGAGGATGGAGGAGGAAAAACTGTATGTTTTATGACCTCTTCTTGTTAGCAAGAAATATAAGGCTGTGCCTTACTGCCCAACAGTTTTTTGCAATTTTGAAACAGGAAAGAAAAATAATTGCTTTTTGTACATAGTATTTTGCCTTCATAAAATATCGCTATCATAACCTTATCATGTAAAATGAAAAAGTTATGTTATTTTCAGGAAACCTCATCGCAGATTAATGGGGTGCTGCGAAACTCTGATGGGTTTGTGTTTTGTTTTGTTTTTTTTCCTCTTTTTTCTCTTGGCATGAATTTAACAAAAAAATCACAATTTAGTTCAGTCTCTTACGTAACTCTTTGTGAAGGATTCTTAAAATTCAAATCAGCAGTATTTCTACTCTTCCCTTTATTTTTATTTTGTTTAATGGTTTCATCACTATTTGTTTGTGATTTCAGTATTATCTACCCCTCCCGAGAGAAAGAAAAACTCTTCTGGGTAATATGACAAAGAGCTGGAATCCTTCTGCTTCTGTTGTTCTTCTGTAAAAAAATATATTAACAAAAAAATTCCCTTGACGGGAGTAAGCACAGTTCTGGCTTTTTCCCTGGGGTCTGGTAACACGACTCCAGTGATGTTGAGAGTTCTGATGCAAGTGTCACATGAGGAGGTACTCTCAGTGCGAGCTACACAGTCCCTTTTGCACATTCCCTTTGCAAGCTGAAGACATGAAGTGTAAAATAATCAATCTTCCAAGGTCTGAACGAGCCCCTGTGTTACAGGCAGTACCATGCAGTCAGCTTCTAGAACAACAAAAAAATCTCTGGTGTAGATAGAAAAGCCAGCTAGACGCATGTATCAGATTTCTTCATGAAATTACAGGAGGTACTTAACCTTTGTCCTAACACTTTTCATGGGAAATGAGAACATTTGCCATCCAGGCAGGAAGTCGTTATCCCCCATGGGAATGAAAGATGTCTTGATAGAATCCTGATCTTTTGACAACAAGACTTCTGAACCCAGATGCCCTCAAAAAATGAGCCTACAAAACATTAGCGCCTGGGTTCATGCTGAGCATGTACTTGCTAAGAGCCTCCTATATTCTATACCATCCACACTTTGCATACCTCTTAATTACAAGTCAACTCATTTCACACATTAAGCCATATGTTAAAAACTCAAATTTCTAAACCAGCAAATGCATCTGTTACAGAAAAGCAATACAGAGAAAAGCCCTAATGAGAAAAAAGATTAATTTGTATAGACATTTTCATGCTTGTATTGTCAATTTTCAGATTTTGAACTAATACCCCTCCCCATCAGTTGGTTACTCAGTGGTAGAAGTGACTAACCATGCATGGTGGGAGTCCACAGTATGGATCCAGCTTTTGATCCTGTAATTGACAATTTGCTAACCTCATTTAGTAGTGCTGCTAACCCCCTAATCTGCATCCTCCTACCTCTTCACTGGTCTGTAGCTTTTGCTGTCACTGTTTTCCACATAGTTTTCCTTTTCAAAGTGTGAGAAGATGGGACAGCCTCACAGGAACAGAGATTTGTGGGGAAAAAAAAAAGTGGAGACTTTACTAGGTCATCTATACAAGATATTTGGGTAATTACATTGAAAGCAGGGCTAGGTTGTTAAAAGTCATTTAGATGCCTGGTCACTCTCAGTTTCGCTGTAGGCCAGGCTCCCAGACATCTCTAAAAATTGATGTCCCTAAGTACCTCTTCATTTCAGATAGACCCCTAAAGAGCCATATTCCTATGTGTTCCCTGCTCATATGCAGAAAAAATAAGTAATCTCATGTGAGGGTTTTGAGACAGAAGAGAAGCCTTTGAAAGTCAGCCTAACACACAAGAGGTTTGCTGGCCAGAGCACAGAGCAAGGGTGAAGCCCCTCTTATTTCTACTCAGCACAAGAGGCCAGAGCTCACCCGTGGCACACCAGCTTCCCTGCTCTGCTCTTGTGTGCCAGCGATGTCTCCTCTGAAGCTGTGGCCAGATAACCCAACACATGCTGCCATGCTGCAGCTGGCCTTGCAGCCATGCCCACAGGCATCACATCCACGGTGTGAGCAGCAAGGGAGGGCATCAGTTCTAGTAAGAGGAGAGGGAGGTTACAGCTAATCGACTATCTTCATCACCTTGTCAGGACAGAAGCATTTGAACTTGGCTTAAAGAATACCATCAGGCATGCTATTCGTTATCTGCTGTTCTGCACAGGTAGAGGTCATCTCCATATATTTTATTAGCTCTTGTTACACTGCATGAATGGATACCACATAGAGTTCCAGCTTTCCACTTTCATCATCAGTTATTAAAACATTTGTTGCAAAGGGAAGAAGAATCCCATTTCACTCTGCTGCTGCTGGGATGACCCAAGCAGTCAAGGCAAACTGCCTGAGCATCTTTCACAGTATGATTCAGTCAAGACCCCTGCCCTGGGTGGACGTGGGATCAGCAAGAGGTGGGAATGCTTGGCCTCCCTCATAATGAGGCTGCACTTGGAATAAGCCTCTGGAAAACACTTCTCATGTCTATTAGGGATGACATTTACCTTAGTTCAGATGGCATTTATCACCCTCTGTGCACCATTTAAGCTCTGAGTTCAGAGGGATGGTGTGTGGTGTATGGGGATGACGTGTGCGGTTTCTCTGAACTGCAAGTGTCATCCATGGGGGCGTGTACACAGCATTTTTAATTTAAGGGAAATGTGGGCAATTAAGCAAAGGAATAGAAAACAGATTAACTTTAAAAAAAAGTAAAATGTGACTATTGCAGTTGGGTTTGTTTGTTTGTCCATGTTTTATTAACTGCACAGTATGCCTTGAGGTATTGTTGATTTCTTCATCTAAATATAAATTAAACACTGTATATTATGGGCAGCTCTTAAAAATCAGTAACTGTATTAAATACTTTCCTAAATCCTTTTTATACCAATTAAGAAATGCTGCTGTCAGTTAATGCATGATACTGCACTGTGGCTTTTCTGCCTCCATTCCAACAGGATGGTCTCCTCCATCCACAGGGAAGATACTGCTGGGAAAGGGCAACGGTTTCCTTTGTCCCCACATGTCCCATAGGCTCAGCAGTAGATGAACTCAGGAAAACATTTCATAGGATGTCTTTCTGGAGTAGGGAAACCATTTCACTTGTGCTCAAGTCCCATGGACTTCTGTGGGATACAGATAGGAGATCTTAGGCGCTTTGTAGATATTTTCATACATGATTCACCAACACTTGCTCTGCAGAGGAAGACCCAGGATACAGTGTAGGTGTCTATAGCAGAGGTATCCTTTCCCTGGCAAGAGGATGCCCACTCTATGGTAAACTCTTGCATCACCTCCCTGCAGTATCCAGCCCTCTCTGCACAGTGGCAGGAGCTGAGCCCAGCTCATGGGTCTCTAATCCTAAGTGGATCTGGCCCTTAATCAGGAAAGGGAATTAAATATCGTGGTGTTTCACATGCTAATGACTCAAGAATATAAACTGTATTTGTCACAACATATTAAATAACTCATAAGACTTCATCAACATGGCAGAATACATCCTATGTTTTCCTGCTTCTTAATCATTTTAATAAATCAGATACAAATGATGTCACAATGGAATCATTGCAAGAGAAGATTATCAGGAGTGTAAGAATAAGACAATCACCCTGCCACCACACACCTCGGAAGACAAAAAAAGAAGTTTGCAAGGTTGAGTCAGAAAACAGAAACGCTAATTAAGTTTTGATATGATTAATACTGTAGATTTAACCACTCCATTATACAAGGCAAAGCAATGAAACAGTGGTATGTTTTCTTGTCTTGCTTTAGCCTGCATCTCAAGGGCACTTATAAATAGTTAAACAGCTATTTCAGAATTCATCAGTTTTTAAGAGAAAAATTAAACCTCAACACTGATATCTATGATATAATGACTTACAAATCAGTGCATAATTAATCTTGATATTAACTGCATACCCTTGTGGTATATGATTTATTATGGCTTACTCGTCTAACTTCTTCTGTGGCTATTACTTCACGCACATACAATCTAATAACTTTTGATGCAGTAGCAGGTGCTACTTCATAATAAAGACATTAACATTTTTTGGAAAAAATACTTCTAGATCAATTGATCATACTCTATTTTTCACTTCTTTAATGGGCTTGGTAGTGATTAAAAATTAAACCTGAAATACAGACCTCATACTTCCATCTTCATTCTGACCGCCTTTTTCATCACATTTCATATTGTATTTTTCTTATTTCAAGCCCATGCTTTATACCTATAGTTTCACATACCTACAGCCTTTTTAAAGGTAGGCTTATTCAGGGAGGATAAGATCCTGCATGTTTCCTCTGTCTAGGATGGGAGTTCCCCAAGAGGTTTAAGCATTTCAAGAGGCAGCTCATTCAATCTGACCAATAAGGCACTTCTGGACAATGCTGTAACGTGTTTTAGGATAGAACCATTAGTTTTACTCTTTTTTTTTTTTTTTTTTTTTTTTTTGTAGCTCTAAATTGTCTGTCTTCCTACAGGACTCCAGCTATGGCAAGGCAGGTGGTTACTTACTCATCAAAGCAGCTATCAGTGATACAGTCCCTGAGATAGCCAGACAGATCCTTACTTGACTTTGAGGAATGTTTCCAGACAGAACTAAAAGGGAAAGCTCAGCATACAATAAATGATTTGAAAAATGCTTGGAAATAAATACAAAACTAAAAGCATTCCTGCAGCAGCCAAGAAACATAAGGGAAACAAAATGTAATGATCACAATTGTCCACAATAGAAACAGAACTGTTGAAAAAGAACATTTCTTATACTAATACCATTTCCTTACTCCTCTCTCAGATATCATTCCACCTCAGACTAATCATTCATTTATAGACTTCTCTAAATTCAGCCAGCTTCCCAGTGAGGTAATGGGATGATTGGATAAATTGGCAATTACCAAAAGAAATGCTGCATCTTTTAAAGATGATGGCGATGTATAGATTGACATTGCACAGGGCAGGTGAGATGCAAGCAATAGACATACTCAAATATCCACAGCAAATAAAAGAGAATTTACCAGTAGTCACTGTCATTCTGCTAATAACCAGATTTTTCATTCTCAGTAGTCTTGTCAGTGGATGCTACAGGTTCCCATCAAAACTATGATCTCCCTGTGTTAGAAACTGTCCTAACATAACATGTAAAGAGCTTAATTTAAAAAAGCAGTGTTGACCTTAAAGCCTCTGTTAAGCAAATCACCGCTGACAACCTGAAATGTTTTAACACCATTAGTATACCTCTGAGACAGCCAGCAGCCAAAAACCATGACGTTCTCTGCAATCGCTTCTCCCAACCCTGTCTGTAAGAAAGAACTTTCGGAGTCTTCCTCTACCTCTACAAATTGACACAATGACAGAGAGTTAATTTGTTAATATGAAGCGAATTTGCATGAATTAGGATCTATTTTAAGACACTTATCTTCTGCTACCCAAGTCTGTCTCAAGACAATGCCCTGCAGCAGATTCATACCTAAAACTGCAGAATTCTGGCCGCAGTAAAAAGCAACTATGTTCACCATATGTTTACTAGTAAAAATAAGATTCTCACACAGATGTCACGGATATCGGCTTTGAAATAGGCAGCGAGCTACTACATGGACACAGAAGTTAGTAGCAGCCAGTACAGCACCAAAGTCCAAGCAGGTGGCACTACCTGCTGTAGCAAGTGACACACGTTGCTCCTCAGCTCACATACAGAAATCAGGCTCTGTGGCCCTAAGTTACTCTTTCAGGCGAAAACCCACTAGCTTTCCAAATTGCTATAAAGTCTTAAGCCAGATCCATGCTAAGATAACAGCTGTGTGCACACGACAGCCTTAGGAAGCAGCTTGCCATGCTGTCAATGCAAATAACAGAGAATTGCTTTAGTTTGGTCTTCCATAACCATTCCCAGCTATGCCTCAAAGTTTTAAGATCTAATCCTGTTTGTCAAATTCAATTAGGCTTTGCAAAAATTAAAAAAATAATAAAAATATTAGTCATTAAAGTTTTAGATAAACAGATCTAAGCTAAAACAAAGCTGCACCATTACTCCAGTGGATTTTCAGGATTAAAGAAAATCAATACACTGTGTTATATTCCAGTAAAATATTATCTGCAGTGTAGCATGCTTTCTCATTTGTGCATGAATCTAAAATATAAATCCAGTTTTCAGTGATGGCTTTTAGAGTGCAAACATGAAATAATAATAAATAAATGAGTAAAAAACAAAATCACCTTCCATACAAAAATATTTGTTTACTTTTACAATAGGGGGCTAAATAACGCTCTGATTTTTTGGAGTGGCTCAGGAAGCAGAAGCATTGGGTCTGAACAGCCTCCTAAAGGGGAGGCAGCATAGCAGCACCTGCCTTTTATTAGACATCTAACAGAGCAGTGCAAAGACAATTTTAATTTGCAACCAAATAAAAATTAGTCAAGCTATTCCTTCACTCGGTAGTCTTGCTTTCCCTGTTTGGTGAGGGTTTTTTTGGTGGTTTTGTTGTTGTTGTGTTTTGTTTTGTTTTTCCTTCAGGGACATCTTGGGGTAGGAGGAAGGTAGGCAGAGAGGAAATTTTGGGGGAAGGAGAGAGAGTTAGAGTTTGCAAATATTTCTCTGATTCGTTGGATCTTACAAACCCCAAGTGTAGAAATGGAACAACTGGGTTTTGTTCTTTCTTCTAAAGCAGATTCTTGTAAGCCTGTACATTAATAAATGTTAATTTTATCCCACTGTGTCTACAAGGTGATTTTGAAATTCCTGTTCATTTAATAAAGAACTTAGACATTCAGCTCTTGCAAAAACACTGCCATTCAGATAGACACCTGCAGACAGATTTAGGTATTTAACCTGAAGAGTCAACATTTGCAGTTCTCCAGCAGGATTACTTAGGCTTTCAGGGCAGACTTCTACATCATCAAATGTGCGTCAGTTTGCACTAACCTGTATCCTTGCCTTTCCCCTATAGATCTGTCTATACTAAGTAATTAAGCATAGGCTGGCCCAGGCAGTAGGACTCAGTTGTCTATACCACAGCAACAACCTGCTGTGGCTTTGACTCATGCCACAAGCACAAAAAATAAATCCCAGAGGAAAACTTTGATATCAGCCCAGAAGCATCAAGAGGACAATTTGATCTACAGCATAAAAGAGCTGAACAGTGTGAAGCTGTCCGAGTGTATCCTGCTGTCACTGAATGGGCCATTACAGCATTTAGTTTATTAGTATAGATGTGAGGTTTCTGCAAACTCAGGAACAAATCCTTAATGAGCCAGGAAGAAGCTCTGTTATATTTATGTTGTATTGAATGTCTCCTGTCCTCTCACACGTTTCTGAGACGCATGCTTTTCCAGAATCAATGTGGACTTTATTCCAAGTACAATCTGATAAATTCCTAAAGAACTGACAAGAAAATCTCAAGGAAAAGAAATAAAGCAAGGCTTTTTCTTCTCAAATATTAATAGCTGGTACCTATAAAGAACTGTTGAAGATCTGCCAACATCTCCAATGTTTTTCAAAGTCATATCGTTTTAATTGCTCCAGAGCTGCTGATATCAGCAAGCATGCCTTTCTAAATAATTTATTGGCATTTCTACATAAATTAGATACTTAAAGGTGAAGATGCCATGAACCTTGTGGAGGCTGAGTACTCACTACATGGACTATAATCCATCAACACAAGAGACAAGATTTCCAAACTGGCTTAAACTCCAGCAGTCTCACTGCTTGGAAATAGGTCAAGGACTCCAGAGACTGCAATACGCTACTGAAATGTCACTTGCAGTAAAAGCACATTCTACACAACAATAAATCACTGTAATATAAGGTATAAACCTCAGATAGTTATAAATTGATCATTTAAATCGCATGTTAGTTATTACTTCCAAAAATAAATACAAAATATATGTTTACGTCAGATAAGAACAACGTATTCTAAAAGACAAGGCAGTTTACAGAGCAGAGCCATCAGCTAAACACATACCTACATAATGTTTAAATTCTTCCATAACATTAGTTCTTCTATAACTTAGTGCTGCCTATCAGTTTTTAAAGGCATCATGGGCTTTTTTTTTTTCTTCCCTTTTTCCCTGCCCCCCAAAACCTATATAATAGCAGATGAGTGATGTGCAGGATTTGGCCATTAGAAAATGTTAGGTTGGTATTTTACCCAGTAACTATTATACTTACAAAGACTCCCTGACAGGTAAGAAGGAAACAATCTGAAGATGAATGATATTTCAAGAAGAAAGTTGAGGATGAGAAACCTGCAAACAACAAACACTGCACTACCAAGATCTTTAATTTCCAAAACATTTTTGAGATGAAAGAGGAAAAAAAGAAAAACAATCAAACAAACAAAACAACCACCCAAAAACAAAGAAGGCTCCTGTCCTGGCTACAGAATTGCTCCAGCCAAGGTTATATGGCTACTGTCAGGATGGATCCATTGTTTGGATGGAATCCTGGAATACACTGGTATGAGGCCAGTAATGAATGAAATGCTAACAGGTATGGAATGGTGATAAAAGCTGCATTTTCACCAGAAAACAGGAGTGTAGGAATAGTAAAGTTGCTACTTGAGATAAAAGAGAACAAGACAGAGTAAGACTAAAAATGGAAATAAGCCGCACAATCAGCAGCAATATCTCAAGGGATTAATTTACAATGAATAAAACAAAACAAACCAACCAACCAAAGTATCTTCAGGAGCTCGAAACAGTTATTAAACTAACACTGATGGCCTATAAGGTACAGAAAGTCTGAGTTACAGCAGGGGAAGGAGGAAGGAAGCTGCTGACATCAGAGCTGATAACCGAATCTCAGTGAAGGTCATTTCATCTCCTTGATGTCTGGGTGGCTAACCACAGCCCGCCTAGCAATAGGAAAGGAGGGCTCAGCCCTCTGGGTATGAACACAGGTGCAAGAATTCCTGTCTGAATACAAGTCATGGTTTGCATTTATTAAACGGCCTGATGTTCTCATCACTGGGAATTCACAGGAATAGAAACAAATGTTCCAGCATAGTGAACTTTACAGCTATTATCCAAAAAACTCTTTGCAAGAATTTTTTTTTCTTCTAATTCATAGGACAAAGTCAGACTATGTGAGGGACCATACAACATAAATAAACTGCAGGGATGAAGATCAATGAAGCTAGGGAATTTTCATGTGTAAACAGAACTTGTTGATTCTAGGGTTTCTCCTATTTGTTCTTGAAAAGTCTGCTTTGAGAATGGATTAAAAACATTTGTGGTCTGTTCTTATTTAGTTACAATCAAAAAATAAAAAAGCAAGAGATGATCAGACATTTGTATACTTGCTGTAAACTGAGTTTTGCCTTGCTCCCAGCTCTATATTCTTTTTGGTATTTGTTTTTGACTCTGACAAATCAGCTCTTTTAGTACTACCCAGATTATGGTTTTAAGGCCAAATTGAAAATAAGGTATAGCACCATCTTTGTGAGAATAGATGCAGGAAATTAGTTAATCAGAATTCAGTCACCGTAACAATTGAAACCATGCCTGACTTCCTACGTTGCTATTTGCTTTTCCCAACATTACTTACTACCTGTTCAAGATGAGACACCCAGAGGGAATGGGGTTCTGCTCTCACATTTACACAACACCATTACTTTATTTTAATGACTAACACGCCCTGTTTAATAAAGGCCTGGCATCAACTTTATTACATCCTGCACTGCTAATGATTTGGTAGTCACCTAATGCATTAATCTTGATTCATGGCTCACTTGAAATATTTATACAGTACAAAATGCTTAAGTGAAGGTCAGCTGCATACAAAGTTTCAAAGAATAAATTGCAAGATTTTATCTAGGCAGGAAAGCATGGCTCCTCCCCACACCCCTGGATTAGCCCCAGTTATGCTCCCACACATCTCACCTTGCTCTCCCATACTAGAGAGACAGACTCATATACAGACATGCCTGGCCTGCTCCTCTTCCTCAGCTACCTACACCCAGCTATAAACCCAGACCTATCAAGTACTGAAATTTCTTTCCATCTACCCCATTTACATTAAAAGTGTCTGTGGCTCTAATCTCAAGCAACTAAAATTCCCTAAATATAAAGGAATAGCATCATTCAGGATGTCTGGGAACCAACCTCAAAAGGCATTTGCATCATGTGACGCATGAAGCAGAAACCCCTAATACACAATATTAACAAATACACGTGATAAATAAGGTGTTGATAGCAACCTGATCTAGTTGAGGATGTCCCTGCTTATCCCGGCAGGTTGGACTAGATGACCTTCAGAGATCCCTTAGAGGTCCCTTCCAACCCAAGGCTGTCTATGATTCTATATAGACAAATTTAGAATTGCTGATTCAGAAGCACATCAAAAAATATACAGAAAGAGCTGAAAAGCACAGAATAGTACGTACAATATCCATAAGCATCAGCAACCCTGACAGGCAGGTAGGAGTTGCGTTTAGATGGTCTAGGAACTGTGGGCAGCAAAATGAGCCATATGGCAACACACGTTAAGATTTTATTACTGAAGAAGGAACTTTATTTTTGCTACTTTTTATATTCCTAAAGGAACATGTGCAAATGCATTCAGATGTTTTCATCATAATTCCTCTGACATTAAAAGTACATGCTGACCCAGGGAAATTCAAGCCATAGGACATAATGCGAGCAGTTTGGGATATAGCATATAGGCAGAGATTAAATCTCTGAAAAAGACAGATTGGGTTTTCTCTAAAGATAAATGGAATACACTGAATCCCAGCCATAACTACTGCTGCAAGCCTACTCCCAAGCCACACAAGCTGGGGTAGATAATACAATGCCATAGACTGCTAAAGGCTGTAATCACCTTTTTGCCACTTTTCCAGTGTATACCTCCAAACACATAGGAAATGTCAGTACTTCTTCCAGCCAGCATTCACTTTATGCATGTGGTATATGCTTTTCTACTGGAGCACTGCAGCACGGGCTGTTGGCTGCAAGGTATTGTCAAGGCTGAAAGTTAGCTGAAAAAGCTGGTGTTGGTGATGAAGAATCCTCACAGCCCTCTTCTTCTCTACGCTTTGTTCTCTTTGCAGCTGTTTCTGTTCCTCATGCACTGTCTACTGACATGAATCATGGAACAGAAAGAACAGTTTAATCAATAAAGTGTTTAATTGCTAAAAATTATTCCAGAACCGCAAACTCACAGCCAAGAGACCACACTGTCACTGAAGATGCATTATGAGGAAGAAAGAAAAAGGTTTGTCATTAGCAAAACAATAATAAAATAACCCATAAAAATTGAAAATATGACCAGAGAGAGTGTATAAACATAAAACAGTGTCGTCCCCAAGATAGAATCATATTGCATTACAGATAATTCTGCATAATGTGGATTAAAATGGCAAGCTGTATTTGTATTTTAAGGTGTGCAGACATATTTATTATGTACAGCCAGTTTACGCTACTGCTTCATGAATTCAAGGAAAAATGTAGTTTCCATCAAATTGAACTACATTAAGTGGTAACTCCACATTGCAAAGAACAGGGTCTATTGCTCTCAAGTGAAAGATCTACCTGGAAACATGTGAGACCATGAATTTCTAAATAGTAGACATTGTGTCATACAATAATGACTAAAATGAATTTGTTGCAGTTCTGATCCTTTATATGCAATGCTTCCTTGAATACTAACTCACTTCACCATGAAGATATATGTAAAGAGCCCAGCAAAATCATCTGCCTCAGCACTTCTGTTATAATTAAATGTAGTCACATGTTGGCACAAGTAATGGCCACCATCTGCTCAAATCCATGGCTCGTCTGTCCTTTTACCACAAATAACAAATCTCCACGTGTCCAGCAAAATACCCATTACCAGCTGATTCTCCAAAGGACCATATGAATAATCTGAATACGCAACATGTTTGTTACACACGAGTGCTAATGTATTTGGCCTCTAAAAGTGCTGCCCCGGTTTTGAACGCTTTAATGCCAGTAACATTAAATGCTTAAAAGAAAATACAGTAAATGACCTCGGTTGCAAAGTCAGGTCTCAGCAACTAGAAGAGCCAAGACTTATATTGCCTCTTCAGGCTGTAAGTACTGGGATGTAACACCATACCCTGGGCATAGCAGCATCCTTCCCTAAGACTGTATCTCATTTCACACAGTATTTTTCACACTGCTGGTATGCTCAATGCAACTTTTTCACTAATTATCTTTATTCATTTGTATCTCTCATCTTTTTACTACTCACCACTTGAATCTTGTTACATTTGAAGATTATTAACTCCCTTGAAAGTTCTCCCTTAGCATTTCTACACCCTCAGACAAGGCTAAGCACTTTGTGAAATCTAGACTCTCCCACTGTTCACACGGTGGATTTGCAGGCATGTACTCTGCAGCAGACTGCCTCCAGGACAAAGCTCAGCACTTCAGCATTGCTTCAAGCTCTCGTTCCTGTTTGGATGGACTGGGTATGGCTGTGTCCGAGGGTATCACATCCCAGCTGCTAACAAATATCTAGACACCACCTCTTCTGAGACTTGCAATCATTAAAATTATACTATAGGTGTCAATGCTGGCAGGCCACGTATCAGCTGTGGATGTAGTTGTGAACAGTATCACCTAGCAGCATGGGGATCATCTAGAGTATCTATCGGTCTAAAACCCTCAAGTTTTATTCATTCATTTCAGAATTTTTTCAAGAAAATTTTTTTTCAAATGTAGAATCAACACCTAGACAGGTGAATGTCCAAATTTACTTCTAATTTGATACACCTAATGTGACATTCACTATGTCCATCTCAGCTTCTGCAACCAATCTTGAAGACAAGTTATTTCACTACATAACCTCAGCTTAAGCTCTGAAGTCATCAGCCTGGAGACTGAATAGAGGGTCCAGTGATAAAAACACCTAGGGGTGATCATGTCACTACAGACTGCACAAGGATAATGGTATATGAGAGACACTGTATTTGGATACAGCCTGACTCTGCTATCAGGCTAGAGGCAACATGAGGGAACACTGCTACTGAATGGGATTGACTCATGCTCCTGAGTCTTCTTTGTTCACCAGACGTCTATAAAAATGATTTTGTGGTAGCCCTTTCATGCACAACAAAGCTCAAATGTAATGGCCACAAGTTGCAACATGGGTGATTCTGACTAGATATATGAAAATATTATAATTGGGGTGGCAAAGCACTGGAACAAGGGCTAGAGAGGCTGGCTCATCCCCACCCTTGAAGAGCTGCAAAGCTGGAATACACAAGGCCCTGAACAACCTGAGGTAATTGTAATCTAGCCCTATTTGAAGCAGATCTGAGCTAGGTTACTGCAGCAGTACCTCTAACCCAAGCTTTTCTGGGACTGTCCTTCCATAATGTCTCCACACAACATATGCTGCATAGTGGCACGTAGATATTTCTCCCCACTGCACCATGAACACGTTCACTGTTCCAAATGAGAAAATAAATGAAGCAAATTCTTGATACACTTAATTTTCAAGATACCATTTGAACAATCATACTCATATATGATAGGCTATTTGTGCACCTCTGCGTCTCCCCATGACTAAGCATCACACAGATGCATATTCCCAGTGAGATGCCACAGTTTGGCTGAGGCAATTAGATCATCATTACTGGAAATAGTAGAGAGCTATATTCTGTCCGACGTAAGTAAATTCAAGGGAATTAAATACCTAGTTCTAAATTATAGTAACATCCATCTAGACTTTCTGATAGACCTGAAAGACAGATGGTCTAGCAAGTGGCTGTAATCATCATATGGGTACCGTTTAACTCCTAAGATATGTTAAACCAGCAATATTTGCAGAAATATTGACCTGAAGATGTGAATGGAGCTATTAGTGTGTGCCATTAGATGTGCCACTGTGTGCCCTTAAATGTGTGCCAGCCCTTTGATCAATTTTGTGCCCTGCCCCCCCCTTGCACCTACTCCAACTTTTTTTGCAGAGAGCCCCAGAACTGGACACAACTCTCCAGAGTGGAATAGATGGGCAGAATCACCTCCCTCAACCTGCTGGCCCGGATATAGTTGGCGTTCTGTGCTGCGAGCACACATTGCTGGTTCACGTCCATCTTTTCATTCCCACTACCCTTAAGTCCTTCTCCACAGGACTGCTCTTAACCACACTATCACCCCAGCCTGTACTGATACAGAGAACTGCCCCAACCCAGGTGCTGGACCCTGCACTGGGCCTCGTTGAGCCTCACGAGATTCACATGGACCCCCTTGTTAAGTTTGTCCAGGTCCCTCTGGATGACACCTCACCCCTCTGGCATGTCAACAGCACTATTCAGCTTGGTGTCATGTGCAAAATGGCTGAGGATGCACACAAACCCACTAAGTCATTGAAGATATCAAACAGCACTGGCCACCTTGTTCCCCAAACTGTGCCTCTGTTATCCTGGGAGAACACTGACTGTCATGAGCCAAAAAAAAGCACCAAGGAGCAATGAATGGGAGCAGCATGGCCAGTGCCCAGGCCTCTGTCTAGCCCTGCTGTTGACTCCCATGTTCACATGTGTGCTGCAACATGTAGGCACTGGAATATGTCTGGGAGACCCATTGTTGTTGCCTTTCAACACAACCATAGACCAAGGTTTTGTACAGGTACAAAACGGGATTCTTGACATTCTCAAAGCATTATCTAAATTTATCACCTAACAACACTTATAACAAATAATCCAAATTAATTCTTAAAATGAGACGTCTACACCATACTTATTTTAAAGGAGAAGAGTTACTGCAAGGAGTTTTCTACTGTCTCCAAAAGAGAAAAATAAAAAAGTGAATCCTGACATTATATGTTATCCCCTTCATCTCATGAAATAATTCAATTGTTCTTTGTGGCATGGCCTGATCCTACAGTCCTTTCTCTTCTAAGTCACCCTGTTTTTAGCAAAGGGAGGAAGGGCTGCAGGATTAGGTCCTGACCTCCAGCCAGTATTGTCCTCAAAGCAAAATGATACATTCTGCCTGGTCAGACTTGCCATGATAGTAGGTGGCACAGGGAAATGCAATATTTCTTTGGTAAATAAGTTTAAATTACATTACTTCAGCTTTTCATTTGAAGAGAGCAGAGAATTTCCTTCTTCCAGTCTTAATTCAGAAAGTCAGCCACAAACAGAGCACATGGGGATGGGATACAGAGTATCTGCAGAAAGATCCATACGGCACATGCAGATGGGAGTAATCTACTTGCTCTGTAGACGTAATTACAGTTTCCCAGAAATTCTGCTAAACCCACATTTATTTGGCAGTAAATAAGATGACTAATTGCAAAAGATAGCTACATATAAATTCCACACTGAAATTTTTGGCACCTTTATAATTGTCATATAAAAGAAAATGACATACTCTTTCAACTAATTTTTCCTAATTAAATGCAAAATATGACATTATTCCTACGACTCTTATTGGTAGATATGAAAGCTATTTCGGTCTAACTATCAAATGCAGCATATGTTTCCCTGATTATTGGCGTACCATGCACCAGACGTTCCTGGACAGATGACTTCAGGAGAGGATCTGACCAAGTCTTTTACTAAGACCTGTCTAGATGTTCTCAGTCCAGACTTGCAAACCGAGTCATATGAAGGTGATGTCGCTCTAAATTCATGACTACAGGATTAGGGAGTTGGTTTGTTTTTTCTTGTTTTGGGTTTTTTTTTCATCAAAATTCTGTCACTGTCATATACCTCTCAAACACAAATCTTGATCATAATCGAGGCATTAGAGCCTTTAGAAGCCGATGGTTTACCCAAGGCAAGCAAAGATTGCTGACCCGTTTATAGCAAATGGCTATAACAAACATGCAGTACCTAAAGTTACATAGGCTATATTTACCAGAAGAAAATGAACTCAGACTTTTGTGTTCCAAGCCAAGGACAAAACTAAGTCTCCATATAGTTTTCTAATAGGGTAAAGAAGGATAAGAGAAAATGTGTTAAATCCTGCACTGCCAGCTTTGAATAATGGGGAGAAAAAAAAAATAAAAATCCTTGTCTGTACACACAAGAAGAGCTCTGTCATTCTGCAGACATAACAGGATGTAAAACATGCTGATTTATTAATTACTTCACATCTACCAAAGAGCACAAGACTTCCCATGTAGGAAAACACATGCTAAAAGAAGAAGAAAAAAAAAACAAACAACACCAAACCCACAACCCAACACAAAACACACACAACAAAAAAAAAATCCCTACTATTTAAAGTGTAACATTTCTCAGCACTGGCCAAAAAAGAAGAAAACCAGTAAGAATACAGTTGGTTGAACATTGTCACTTGTCCTAACTGTGAGTCCTCCTCTATGCACGTGGATTTTGAAGTGTAATGAGTATGGACAGAGCATTGCCACCAATTCACCACCACAGAGAAGAGGTTTGGCTGGGATTTCATTAAGACCGCTAAGAAAATAACAAAACACAGACATGGGAGAAGGTCTGCTACGGTCCAGGATTCTACCTTCCTGTCATAATAGAACTACCTTGTAAGACTAGCGATTTTCCCTGCCTTGCTGCACAAAGATCCTCTCTAATGCACACTTCTGACACTCTTCCTTTAGGAAGTTCTCCCAGATGCAAGGAAAATGTGTTTCAGGAGAGGGTTCTTCCTCTCAAATCTCGTACACTGAACTTCTTTGCTCTGCACAGGTGCCAGGGTTTAACCTCTGCTGGCAGCTAAACACTACACAGCTGCTCACCCACCACTTCCCCCCCTCCCCCACTGTGGGAAGGAAGGAAAATTGGGAGAAAGGAAAAAAAAAAAGTGAGACCCCAGAGGCCGAGATAAAGACAGCTTGATAAAAGCACACAAAGAGAGAGGAAAATAACAGCACTAACGATAGTAATAATGAAATGGTAGACAAAGTAAGTAATAGAAGCCAGGAAGGCTCTACCTGTGTTCCAAACACCAACTTTCCCTGCTCCATCCACGCTGAAACAACCCACGGCAACAACTGAAAACAGGCACCTCCGCCCTGGCCCACCCCTCCCCTTCTATAGGGGTGTGACTCAGCATGGCATCAAACATCCCATTGCCTGCCTCCGTTGTTTATCCTGGCTGTGGCCGCTCCCAGCTGCAGCTCCTTCCAACTTCTTGGGCCAGCAGCTGTTTGTGATAATTAACCCCAACCCAGGACAAGAGGAGACTCAAATGTCTGGGTATCATGGCCAATAGAGAATCCCTGTTCTCTTTTTTTTTTTTTTTGATAACTCTGCATAGCCAACCCTTCAGTAATCAAAGGTCATCAATCAGACTCATACATACACCAAATTAGGAGATTACTGCAAAAGCCATGAATATTTTCAAACCGAAAAACTAAAATGTATCATTAGCTTTCTGAATTTAATCTTTCCAGCACATTCACTTCAAGGCTTTTGTTTATTCACTTGTTTGATTGCTTTAAGCTGAGGTCTGCATGTAGCCACTTGCCTCCTGGAATAGGGACATTAAGAGAAATGTCAGACGTTGTGAGAACTCTGATGAAAACAGTGGCTTACAACCCATGTAAGCCTCCCCCTCCACCAATGTTTTGCCAGAGGAAACCAGGTAAGCCCCATATCTGCTGCTCTTCAAATCTCACCTGAAACTTTCGAGAAGATGGTGGGTATAGAACATCCTTTATAGAAGGAGAGAAGGCTGCAGTATTTGTAGTAGCTGTGTGTGATCAGGATTCAAATGAGACGGGTCAGGAACACAAGCAACACTGACTTGAAGCCATAAATGGACTGGTGAGAATACAAACTTTTACTGTTCTTCCATCCTCATGAACACATCTCAGCCTAGTAATGCACCAGGCCATTGACTCATCAGTGCCAAAGACAAAATTTAGGGTTGTTAGATCCACATACTGAGCACTGTTACAGCAACAACCCTGAGATGCTGGCTACCCCTGGAAATTTTAAAGTCAAGCCCAGTCTCTTCAGCTCAGAGATACTCATCTCCTTTCATTTTCTGTCGTTTAAGGAATGTCAGCACTGATAGGACTGCAGGACATAAACCTTAGATGTTATTTAAATATATCAATTTAGAGGAAAACATCAGCAAGATCGGGCAACAATATGAGCAGCTCTATCAGCCAGAAACATTTTATATCTAAACCTTGAATTCTCTAGAGAAATATTCAGACTCAGAGGAACAGCAAATGGCCATATAATTCATCTTCATAATCTTGATGTGTGATTTTTATCACTGACATACTGCTGCACTCCTGGCTTTTACTGTAGTCTGATTCCTGTTAAAGGTGTCCATTTGGCCTTGTTGAGGCATAATGCAATAAAATCACCTTTTCCTCTCATTTCTTTTGGACTCAGTGGCATTCTCCTGGTGGGAAACTAAAAGCTAGACCTTACACTTGTTTCAGCGGTGTAAATCTATTGCAATAGCACAGGTTGCAGTGACATAATACGTGGTTACATCTACAGAAAGCTGTCTTTGGTGGTGCAAGCCCTTCTCCACGTACAGCTGGAAACAGGGAAAG
>JANHFX010008756.1:67440-84013 GCA_027560015.1 Chloroceryle amazona
AAAACTGACAAATATAGCACACATTTGTTATAACAGTGTTAAAAACGATGACAAGAACCCAAGCTCTTCTCTGAGAATTACCGGGAATCTTGTGCCCATTTCATGACTGAGATCTCCAGAGAAATTTTCTTGTGCCTTACCCAGTTAAAAAATTTAAGATGAGCTGCAGCAGGAAGCAAAAGCAGTAGTCAAATTCTGTTCTTCCCATGCCAGCCCTCCTAACTTCAAAAAAGACGCAGAGAAAACAGAGAACAATTACACCCATTGTTCAAAACCTGCCATCTCATTACAGAGCATCGCTGCTAGATTTAGTCCAGCAGGTAGTTTATAATCTCAGTTGAAGAAATTTTAAGACAATTATGAGAAACAAACTGGGGGCAGAAGAGCATCTCAAATATTTGATTATTAACCTGAGACCAAAATGAACAAATTCAAAGCTGAAAACAACTGATAGATAAAAATACTAGTCAAGGTCCTCTCTGAGCAATATTCTTACTTTAGTTTCCACTTCAGTGGGAATGCCAAGTACAGGTAAATCTGAATAGGATTTATGTCACAATAGTGATTTGGTATACGGAAAACATCTATCCTCAAAGTGCAAAAACCAGAGATTTGTTTCTTCCCAATGTACAACAACCATGCAAATCTCCCTGGGGTAATTTTTGGACATCTGGTCCTTCTTGTTTGCTTTTTGAATTAGATCCGACATTTTCATCATGCCAGAATCCTCTCTTTGGCCTTTTTGCACTATACGTGCTGATAAAATACCAGAGCTTTTGAGCTCTTCTGAGGCAACAAACTCAGTATTGCAAGAGCAACTGTGCCAGAAGGTCTATTTGAAGAAATATTTCTAACAATTTGGAGCTAGTCAAAATTTTCGAAACAAAAGTATCAAACCTGGTATGATCTAGTTACTGAAATCAACATTTCTGCTGGAAATGTGCTAATTTTGATGAAATCTTTAGAAAAGGTGTTCTATGTTTGGAAGTGTCTGAACACACTAGAGATTATGGGTAATAACAATAAAGAGGGATAAAATGTAGCTGGGTGACAAATACTAACAACTCAGAAGTTGGTAAGAAAATTTTACTTTACCAGTTTCAGAGCTGAGAGCTGAACTTGGCCACTCATGTCCCAGGTGAATGTCTTTTTTCTCTACATAGCAATTCTGTTTCTCTAGTCCAATTAATATTTAATTGTTTATGCAGCTGCAATAAGAAATACATGAGAAATCCATCCCAGAGCAGCTATCTGCTGAATGGTTAGAGCATCCCGTGGGGAGGTAGGAGAACAGCCAATACCCTAATTCCTCTGCAGTTTGCTCTTCCAAGCTTCATTCTTTTACAAGAAATTGGTCTTTTTGGTTTTGAGCCATGTAAAACAGGAACAGCATTTTTCTTAGACAGAAATATTTCTCCTCACACATAAACACAAATAAAAAGTGCAGTACAACTTTGGTCCCTCTATGAACATTCTGAGATGACAAGACTATCACCATTTCTGCTTTTCAGGAAAGGATCCAGTTACTACCTCCCCTTTGAAGACATCTTACAGCAGACTGAACCAATAGCACTTACTCCCAGAGCGCTGCTGGGTTTGGCATCAACACACTTTTTTTCCCCTAAGATTGCAACCCAAGGTTAGTAGAAGTGAACACATTGATTGAAGATTATCAAGTCTTCACAAAAGAAACAAACATGAAGAATAAATAAATTACAAAAACAAAACAAAATTAACAACAACAACAAAATAAAATGAATACAAAACAAACACAGGAAAAAAAACAACCAAGCAAAAATGAAAATCCATGATTAGGTCTAGTTTACCAAATCCTGATTTATTTATTACAGATGGCTCTACATTGTCTAATATCCCTTCAAACATCAACCAAGAGGTGTGACACTACCAGAGCTATCATGGTCCCTCCTCTTGTTCTTGGTTATTTCTTATTAATAAGTGCCCTGACGAAATCACTGCAGTAGCTAGTCAACACATTGCATACATTACTTATCACAAATGATTCTCCTGCCATTCTCATCTGTCAGTGAACCACAAGCTGAAACAGCACAACTGTGGATAACAAATGTTTTTCACAAGTTGTTCAATACACTGAAGTTACAAAGGGATCGGTGGGAGTTGAATGATTCCCACGTCTACCACGGTGCGAAATACCAGCTGCCCATTGCTAAGTCAGCCATTTCACCAATGGGGCACTTTGAGATGAAGTAGCCAGTGATATTCCTGCAAGAAACATGAGCTATGTAGGGAGTTTCTACATTGCAGAAATTGGACACTGCTCTGTGCCATCTAAATCAGCACCGTGTAATGAAAAACTCGCTTCTCTTCCGGCCCTGCAATTGTCAATGTGCAACAGCAACATTTATTGACCTATCCATACCTGTGACACAATTAATGGCAATTTGGTTCTAGCTGAAATGCATGTGATTGACCCTACTTCATTAGTCTGGAGATTATTTTACAAACCGAGAGCAAGGTGCTGTGATTTTACAGATGAACTACAATAGCTGATTCATTTAATCTTATTTCAACTCCAACAAACCCAGTTACCTTTCAGAGATAATATATTAATGAAACAGCCTCTATAAAAGTATTGGCCCAAGATTAAAGAAAGCAAGTGTCTTTTCTCTGGATTTGTATTTCAAATGGATGTCCCTACACTTAACTTCATTGATTCAAGCAGTAGGTGTATGATTAGGCAGATGGATGTAGTGTTTCAACCGATCTACATTCATGACACGACACATGAGCATTCAAACAGCATTTTACCTTTAATCTCAGATATCTGACTCTGCAATAAATTACTTTCTTAACCTAGAACATCAGCTTATGAAGCTGCAGTTGGAATAACAATATGGAGGACTGCAGAAAAACTCTGCTAATGACAGACAACCTAAATACCTTTTAATTGGAGGTTGTGGTGGAAAAATGTATAAGGCAGCTTTCCCTAGAGTCTTGCACTTTCATGTGGTGCAGGCACAGACAAATCCTTGTATGGCCTCTGTGAAGCACTGAGACTGTAAAGCAGCCTTGATATTGACTTGAGTGGGACAAAAGTCCAGTCCCAAGGGGCAGGAGCAACATGGACCTACAGCCAAAACTTGAGAGGCAGAACGGTACATTAACAGGAACAACAAAAAGAGTTTTTGACAAAACATTCAATTAATAGAAAATTGGGTTTTTTTCCTTGTGATGTTGCCAAAATGAGTCCACTCTTGTCTCCTTTCAAAAGTAAACTAGCCACAAACCAAGATAGACAATTTTTTAAATTTGCTTCAAATCTATGAACATTTTCCCAGCCCTTGGGGAAGAACCATTTTTTTTGGTTTTGCTTTAGAACTTCTGTAGAGAGAAAAAAGTGACCATTTGCACAACACTATGGGTGTGACAGCCTGGGGAATGAAAAGGAGCAGGAGCAGATTCATGGTCTTATGGCCATCCCATACTCTGCATATGCACCTGGACAGCATGAAGAAAGAAAAGAGCATGTAAGCCCACAGTAGTGGGTTTGCTTCCAATTACTTCTGGTATTTTCAAAACACCTAAAGGATATTAGGCAACTAATGAAGTTGCCTAATTTCCCTAGGCAATGGTATAATCCCAGATAGACCAGAAGAGTGGGGCAGTACACCAAGAAAACTTCTGTCCCTTCTGGGTCTTGCCTCCAAGCTGGGATAGATCAGCATCTCCACAGACATCAGACTTGTTTTCCATCCATTGGGAATCTGGCCTAATATTATTAACTTTGGTTAAAAAATACCTGTGTATTTTAAAGGAAAGGAAAACCTATCTCAGACCACAGTTTATATGCAGTACCTGGCGAAATCCACTACTGGACATGATCTGAATTAGGAAATCTGTCATTCACCCTGACTTGTCATTGATCAGACCTCCCTTAGAGACTTAGAACAGCTGAGAGGAACATTTTATGCTGAATAGACTTCCAGAAACATCCAGCAGTGAAAATCAGCATCAGTCCTTTTAGGGATCTGGCTCCTGTGGGGAGTGGGAGGAGGAAGAGAACTGGCTGGCACAGACTGAATGAAGCGTGCTGTTGCTTCAAGGGCTACTCAGCTTCACATATCTTCTCCTTAGGATTTGTGAAGATGCACATGATTTCTGCCTTCAGCATTCATTCAATGTATCTTGCTGGGTTGTCTTGCTATGCTGTTTATGTTCTTAACGGATGGTTCAAGCACATGATTAGCCCTCGGGTTATCTGAGTCAAAGTAAGGGACAAATCAGAAACCTAGAGGAATTAGCAGCAAAAAAAGGCACTTAGAAATGAGTATTGAAAGATAATTCTTGTCTCAGACCCTCACACCTCCTTTTTTCTGTTGCAATAGCCAGGGGGAGATTGTTCTACTCTTTTCTTACAAAACTGAGGAACTTAATCTTACCTGGCTTCATGCATCAGAAGTGTATAAAGCTCAGTTGTTTTCTGTAGCTTCCATTTTACACTCCATCATACATTATCTTTATCTGGTTGCTTGTAGTTTTGTGGGTTTTTTTAGTTTTTGTTTGTTTGTTTGTTTTGGCTTTTTTTTAAGACTTTTTCTTCTACTTCTTTTAAAGATAATCTGTTTGCTGGAAAAAGTTCAGCCTATGTTGCTTAATTCAGCAGTTAAGTCTCCTTTTGTTTTTACTTGTGCATTTTAGAGATGTAAACTGGATAGTCTTGAATCAATGATGTTATCAGGATTGGATTTTATTCTCATGCAAGCCCATTGCTGATTTCCAGCACAGAATCACCAGTCATTTCAATACAGTTCGGCTTTAATAGACTGAATCATTGGCTGCTTTTGTCTCTCACATAAAAGAAGAATCAGCCTCAGTAATCAGAGCTAAGTCTCAACAGTAGGAGAAAAAAAAATAAACCACTTCTTCCCAGTGCCAACCCCCCACATGCCCAGTACATAAAGAGAGCACTGTTAAAATCTCTTTAGCCAATGCCTAATAACCAAAGATCTTTTAATCTGGTTGGATATTTTACCAACTCTTTGATAATGATCATCAGAAGAAAGACATACTTCACCCTATGCAATTACCATGAAATTGTCCCTAAATTGCCCATTGGAAAATTCACCTGATAGTTTAAGTAATTTTTGCACTTTGTACCTTTTACCATCTAAAAATGTTCAGGTATAGGTTCTCCCATGAGACAAAAGACATTTTTTCATCTAACTCCCTTTTCTGAGCTTTGCAAGATGTTCAAAAACTGCAGGTTCCTACCCTTTTCCCTATTCAGATTAAAAGCTTTACCTATGAACAACAGTTCTGCTGCATTTCAATTACATCTGCATTACAAGACACTTTCACATCACAGACCTATGTGTCCATTTGCATGTATTATCCTGGTGCAAAACATTCCGTAGCAGAGAAAGGTTCATGACCTTACTTCTCAGATACATTTCCAAGTATCACCCTTACCCCCCAAGTTCATCAACAGGGCATAGGGGAGGACCCAAACCCCAGCCCAGTGCCAGAGAGGAACACTGTCAACTCATCAGGAGGGCTGTTTTTACCAAAGGCTTGTATTCTCTGAAAGTTGGGATGCTAATTTCTGAAATCATTGCTACAAACAGCATTTAGGAAAAGAAATGAAAGCTGCCTGTTTAAAAAATAAAGGTTACAGTTCTCAGTGTTAGGCAAAGGGACAATCTTACCAGGACCTCCTCCCAGAACTGAAAAGCTCAGTCATTCCTAGTGAGGCAAGTTATGGCTACTCATGAAGATGCTCTAAGTTTTGCTCTTGTCCTGGGGGTATTTTAAATATTTTTAATACATTCAGTTGTCTATCAGTAGAATCAATTGAAATTCAAGGAAGCAAGGCCAGACATGAAAAGCTGCAGCAAGCCAGTGGTCCAGCTCAGGGCTGTGGCACAGCATCCAGGCAGTTTCCTCTGTCTCACATAGACTCAGGTCTGCTGGAATTAGCTCTTCTGAGAAAATAAGTATTTGTTACTGCATGATGTAATACCTGCCTACCAGATGATCTCACCTGGAAGACTGGATGGTTTGAGAGCAAAAGGATTATAATCTCTGCAACACTGAGCAAGGAAACGTATTATGCAAGGAATGGATTTTTTACCTTTTTTCTCTGTCCCACATTTCAAAACAAAAATTTTTCCTGGAAGAAGTTTAGATCTGTAACACAGATTTCACTACATTTACAAGTGTAATCAGTGACAAACAGCTCCTAGTAGTTGGAACCTGCTGAAATAGTGAACTACTATTGTATAACTCCAGTCTATGGAGAGAGAATCTAGGTTGTATCAGCAGTATATCACAAGAAAATATAATCACAACAAAACCAAGCTGGCATGAGAGCATTGATTCATATATTCTTCTTCATGTATTTTTAGAGAGAAAATGAATTTTAGAGAGAAACTGAATTGCACTGCAAGAATGAAACAGGGACACATTCCCTACCCTCTAAATAGGCAAAAAACTCAGCGGGCTTTTCTCTTGGGACAAACTGCCAAAGGAAGCATCCGTATTTCAGCCTCTGAGAATTATGCCAATTATCTATAGAGCAGATAAAGCAGAAATGCAATTTTACAGCTGTTTCTGTGTAAGATGCAAGTCAGTGTTAGAGTAGACAGAAGAGTTTCTTTGGCTCTGTCTGAACCATTTGGGCTTCTATCTGCTGAATATGAGCAACTGACCTAACAGTTGCTGAAAAATACAACCAAATGGGTGAATTTTAAATATGATCAAATATTAAATGAAACTGCTGCAGAGAAAAAACAAAACCAAAAAAACACAACAACAACAAAAAAGCCACAAAAAAACCAACCCAAAATATTTATTTAAAGGACGTTGAGCTCACCTCCTGCTCCCTACAGTAAAATGAACGAGAGATGCCTTCTCATCCCAAAAAGAGAACAAACACTGGAGCCTGAAAATCTGTCACAAATGATCTGTTACAATGCCCTTGCAACCGTCTGTACGTATCAGACAGGTTTCCGCTGCATCATTATTTCTATTGCAAAAGGCTCTGGTGAAAAACGCTTTCACAGTTTCAGGCAGTGCAACTGATGAATGACCCCAGCTTAAAGACAAGTAGCATTTTATTTGAACTGCCTGAAATGACTGAATATGGAAAAGAAAGGAAGAAAGAACAAAGGTAACAAGAACAGAATAACACAGTCCTATAGATGCACAACCTGATAAAATAAAATTGACACTGAAACCTTCAGATTCAGTGTCAATTTTACTACAGAATCAGGTAGCCATTAGTTTGTAAGATAGTATCCCTTTGATTTGTTGCTAAATTAACATTAACAAACAGAAACCCATAAGGACTTAGCTATATTCACACTCGCATACCTTGTGATTAAGCTTCGAACATGGAAATGTCCACAAAAAGACTAACTGCGGAGCTCAGGCTTCATAGTCATGATCTCTGACAGCTCTGGTGAATCTTTTCCCAGGGTGACAAACAGCATCCTTATTTCAGTGATGTGTGAAGTCGGCCCAGTTAAGAGCTACATAAACCACTGAACAGTCATCAAGTTAGACTTGTGATCACTGTGGATTGTCCAGTTAAATTTACAGCAGTGGACTATTAATTGTTAGAAAGTACAGGCCACAGAAATTACCGAACTATTTTTGCTGTGTTTTTTGGTATATACTGTCTATTTGTATTTAATTGTGCTCTCTGTAACAAATGGTTACACCTTGAAAATGATGAGATTGTATAGAAATATCACGGAAATAGAATCACAGAAATAGAAATGCCAATGGCCTCACCAGGACAGAGTAGAGGGGGAGGAGGACCACCCTGGACCTGCCTGACACCCTTTGCTTGATACATTCCACGATGTCATCAGCCTTCTTGGCTACAAGGGCACATTGTTGGCTCATGGTCATCCTGTTGTCCACCAGGACTCCCAGGTCTCTTTCCACAGACCAGCTTTCCAGCAGGTCAGCCCCTAACCTTTACTGATGCATGGGGTTATTCCTCCCAAAGTTCAATATCCTACACTCCCCCTTGTTGAACTTCATAAAGTAGCTCTCAGCCCAACACTCCAGCCCATCCAGATCTTCCTGAGTGCCAGCACAGCCTTCTAGTCTGTCAGCCACTGCTCCCAGTTTTGTGTCAGCAAACTTGCTGCGGGTACACTCCATCCCTTCATCCAGATCACTGATGAATAGTGAACAGGACTGGACCCAGTACTGACCTCTGGAAAACACCACTTGTTACAGGCCTCCAACTAGACTGTGTGCCACTAATCACAACCCTCTGAGCTTTGTCTTCCAGCCAATTCCAATTCACTGCACTCTCTATTCATCTGACCCACACTTCCTGAGCTTGCCTATGAGGATGCTGTGGGAGACAGAGTCAAACTGAAGTCAGTGAAGACAACATCCATTGCCCTCCCTTCATCTATCCATCCAGCCATGCCCTCACAGAAGGCTATCAGATTAGTCAGCCATGACTTCCCTTCGCTGAATTCATTCTGATTACTTGTGATGACCCTCTTTTCCTCCACATGCTTTGAGATGATGCCCAGAATGAGCTGTTCCATCATCTTTCCAGGGACGGAGTGAGGCTGACTGGACTGTAGCTTCCTGGTTCCTCCTTCTTGCCTTTTGTGAAGACTGGAGTGACACTGGATTTCCTCCAGTCCTCAGGCACCTTGCCTGTTCTCCAGAACCTTTCAAAGATGATGGAGAGTGGCCCAAGCAATGACTTCTGCTAGCTCTCTCAGCACTCACGGGTGTATCCCATCAGGACCCATGGACTTGTGGATGTTCAGTTTGCTTAATTGATACCTAACTTTTGTACCACAATTGATACAGTTTTGGTAGAAACAGAGGCAGCAAACTTAAATCTCAGTACAAAGTGGGACACAATATTCTGAGCTTTGTTTAGTTATGTTAATCAGCTAAATAACTTGAGAGAAGAGTGTCATGAAGGGCAACCAAGGGGAGAGGTGATAAAGCTCATTTCCTTATCGGTTGGACAGAAAGTGGAACAGAAAGGGTTTATCAAGAAGAAAAGCTTAGAAAAAAATGCAATTCAAAATAAAAATAAACCTGTTTGTGTCTGTATTCCTAATATCCAGCAGTTATGCATTTTATCCCAAATCGCCTCCCTCAAAGGTATTTTGTACATCTCCCTTGAGAACTGGGCTCAGTAAGCCAGAGATAAAATAGTTGTTTGCAAAAAATGTTCATCTTTGAGTACTAGCTTTTCTGTCCTTTTCCAATTATCAGTGCAGAAGTATCTTGGTGCAAAGTCACTGTTTCACTTACATAACTCCAGAAGGATGTTTGGTATATTGAAGAAAGTACATCACACTCTAAATTTTTCATGTGTAGAGCTTACTGGTGATTTGGTTGTCAAGAATGATTTTTTTTGTGGTGGCTTTGGATATATTTTGGCAGCTTTTGTATTTGTTGTTTTCACACAACCTGATTCTATAAAGCTTCTGATGATCAGTTTGGTGAGGTTTGGGAGAGCTGTTTAAGGAACAGAAGGAAGAGGATCAGCATACGTTGTTTTTGCAATGCAAGAGATAATCAGAGAGTGATTGTCTGTATCCCATATGGGGTAGTAGCATAAAGCCCCTGGACATTTTCTAGTACTGTGCTTAAGCGTGTAGTTCAGGTGCTTTATTCAAAGATGTAATTACTTCCATAGAAAAGTATCTTGCTGTCTGCAAGTTCTACTTAGATAGCTGAGATGGGCTAAGTGTATTTTCCCCTCAGTGCAGATGCAGAGATTTCTAAGTACATGATGAGCACTATGAAGAATGATTTATAGATTGCTCTTTTTGCCATTGAGCATGATATCTACGAAGTTTTCATGGTATAAAAATATTCTTAAGCCAGATGGATGGAGGAAAAGGTAGTTAATTAATTTTTGCTAAAGAGACAGAGAAAGGACTTATCTGTCAGACTGGAGAATTATATGTTGTACTCCTTTCAACCACATTACTAAGCAGTTACATACTTGCCTGCTATCCCTTCTGAAAATTCACTCTGGATGTCCAGCTGTGATTTTATGTTGCTTTACCAAACCCTATCAGCTATTAAAGTCCATTTGCTCCAGGGATTTCATTATGTGAATATTTCAAAATCCATTTGTCAATGAATAGCAGAATCACCAGTCCTTTCTTGGGGGTCAATTCACACTGAATGTTTGTTGCCTTTCTACTGACAGCTGAATGACAAACCAGTGCAGGCAGAACTATTTGAAGTAATAGGAAATGAACCTATTTCTATGCTAATATGTTTGAACCACCGTTTCTCTGACAATATCATAATGCTGAAGTCTATAAAATGTCTATACAATATTTGTTCCGTTGCTGTGGTAATAAACAAAGGTTCATTATTCTAATTTTGTCCTTCATTCTCTGTAACCTTTGCAGAAAAAAAAAAGCTCATAAGCAGTGGTAATAAATTAGCACAGAGAACTAGACATATTTACATGGACATAGACTTCATATCAAAACACTAATTACTGCAAGCAAATTTAGTTTTCCATTTAATCAGATTTTACAGGTAATTAGCAGTCAACTAAGATTAATTACAACTCATTTTGTGTTAATGTCATCTTTTGGTCACAGAAAGTTTACACAGTATTTTATTTGCCAGATGTAAAAGCTACTTCTTACATAGACGCATCAAGGTTACTAAAATGTTTCTAGCTAACCACAAACCTCTTGTCTTAGAAATATGCTTTTGTATGAGACATCTGTTGGGACTCCAGAGGCGCATACAAGTTCTCCAGCAAACCATCCAAAACTCCTGTAATGCTGCAAGGTGTTCCACCCAACCAGACTTCTGCATTATTCAGCTGTAGTCAAAAGGCTTATCAGAGCTGTTAAGTTCGGTACATTCAGTGTGAGACCACACTTTTGTAACTACCCCATGCTTCCCTGCAGTTAGATTTATGTAGTTTTGCAGCCTCTCTCACACTCCTTCCCTCAGTGCCAGACACAGTTACTAATGAGTCCTTCAGCTGCTGATGAGCTGTACTGCACTGTGAGGACAGCATCTGCCACATGTTCAGACGAGCTCAGCGGGCTGCTGGGCTCTCCAGTTACAGCTTAGTATTACATCTTCCAGTCAAGCAACCCCACGCACCCAAAGTATCTCACACCATGGAGAAAAAAAGGCATGTCCCAGGTAAGCCTGCGGACACTGCCTGGGAACAATCTCCAAGGCAGGCTGATGATCTTACAGAAGCATCAGAATAACAAAGGAAGACATACATTTATGGCCAAATCTGGCTCTGGGAAAGATCATAAAAACCTCAAAATATAATTGCTGCAAAATGCAAAGACCTTGAGAAGGCTGTAACTCTTGACATGGAACCAGGTTCCACTATGGTGAGATGCTCTGGCCTTGTTTCCCACTTGGGTAATTCTGGTTTGCTTTCTGCTCTCCTATCACGGTCCATGTGCTGTAGCTCCTCAGAAGTCTCATACAGGAGACTCGCTGCCTGAAGGGCTAGTCCTCCATGGCTGAATCAACATGATTCACAAAGTTCACTCTCAAAATAATAGAGCCACCAGTTTCTGTCCCCTCCCAGGCCACTTTACAGAGATTGCATGAGGTTCCTGTCTTACTTCATGCCCTACCACATGAAGTAATTGAGCTCGCATTACAGATGTTAGTCTATACAGAACCAAAGCACCTCCTGACCTGTCACTGTTCAGGAATGTGAAAATGGAGAGTAAAGGAAATTAGTTTTTAGGCCTCATCACGAATAGTCATCAATCAGAGCTGCTACTAAAATGAGAAAGTATAGAAAATCCCATCTTCTGAAAACCTGTTCACAAAGGGAGATGTAAAGGTCAGATACAAAGCTCATGGAAGGCTCCAGCATCTCAGAAGGCATCAGGGCTTAACTCTAAACATCCCAGTTCCTAGAAGAAGGACATTTTAACAGTATTTTCAGTATACCTTTCTCAGCCAGAAAGGCTTTAATGTCATAACTTGACCTCAGATAAGCAAAACCAAACTGACAGAGATCACTGTTGGAAGTTAAACATTTTCCTCTTTTGTTTTCCTGTTGCCCTCTTCTCATCTACCTCAGCAAAGCAAAACCAAGAAACAACCAGAAGCATATGAACCGATAATGAAGACAGGGATATAAATTCACCATGACTATTCAACATACCTAACTGTGGAGCACACAGAAACTGCTAAACCCGAGTGAGAAAATAAATCTGATCAAAGAGGTGAATAACTGGGAGTATTTCATCAAATTCACTTGAGGAAGGACAGCAGAAAAACACTAAGATGTGCTCTCTGCAAAGGTTCCAGCTGCACTTACAGAAACTCACTAACTGCATTTCTGAGTGTGTGAGGAATTGTAGGGTTTCCCTCACAACAGTGTGGCAATCCCTTTTCTATTCTGTCAATCCCCTCTCTCTCATTTGGAAAGTCTCTTGAAATATGTGCCCCAGATATTAACAACTGCAGACTGTCGGAGCAGGAGGATACTTACTAAATCTTTTTTAGACAGGTGAAACAGCCTTGCAACCGTGCTAATATAATTACAGAGTCATGACACAAATGAAAAACAAAGCCCATTGGCACCCTATTTTTAACTTCTCAGGATGAGTCATTTGGCAATGAAATAATTGAACAATACCTTGAACTGATAACCTGTTTTCATCTAGTAATTTCAAAACACTTTACAGTACTTGGCAAAGTTTAACCTACATTACCCCTGTGAACTAAAAGCTACACTACGGATTTCTTTTAGAGAAAAAAAAAACAAAACAAAACAAGTGAAAGAATGGCCAGGGTGAACAAGTGGTTTTTCCAAGGCTACTCTAATAATCAGTAACAAAATTGGAACAGGAGTAGGAACACTGACAGGCTCATTTTCATACATTAGTCTTGGAAGAGTTCTTCCCTTTCTGCAACTGTGTTGCAGAGGTGATCACAATGACTGACTTTTGCAGTCAGCTCTCCTAATAGAAACAATTGTATTAAAATTAATTAAAACAAAAACAATGAAGATTAATTCTGCCTGAACATCAATCACATCTTTGCATTTTCCTAATTAGAGCCTGCAAGCTCTTTTGTTCACCAATTACACATCTAGACAGAATATCAAGACAGAATATCATCACTACTGTCTGGTATCAGAGCACTTGTTCAGGTCCACACTGGCCTCTGGAATAACCATCTGACTGTGAGGTCTGTGTGTGTCCCAACACTGTGCTACCACATGAGGCAGTGGGGACCCACAAGGCTAGATCACACATACCTGGTTGGTGTGAGCACAGCACCAGCGCTACGCAGCTCTGCGTCCATTGCTGTGCAAAATTCCTCTTCTCTTTTTCAAGTAGGTGTGTGCAGAGGAATGACTTTTCCTTTGAGGCACTTCTGTGCTCCACACTACTCTTTTACTAAACTGGAGAATGAGACCTATAGCAAGACCTTAACATCTGCTTAATATTAGGAGGATATTTTTCCTGTCCCCTTCATCACACAGCACGGTGATATGGTGATTCATGCAGTAATATAGGAGTGAAGCAAGTGATAGAGGAAAAAAATAAACCTACCATCCTCACTCAGTAAAACTGAGATGTTGAGGACAATTCAGAAGGACCTGGTGTCCTTATTCCTGCACAGTTCATACTTGAGGATATAGACAGACCCGAATGCAACGTCTTTAATGGTCCAAACTACTCAGTCCCTTGAATCCTACTCTGCAGGGTTCAAGGGACTGTCCTTGTTGCTGCTGAGCAGTAATTACCCCAGTATGGATTCAAAGGGGCTTTTTTTAGCTGAAGTTGCTGCACGTGTGAAACTAAAGTACCGAGTCTGGCAATACAAAACCGGGGCTCATGATCACATCTGTGTGTCTGCACAGCACATTGCACCAGTCCGGCCCGGGGCCTTTGAGCTCTACCACAGTGTTAACATCAGTGCTCCACAGAGACAGCAAGGAAGATATCAAACTCAGTCAGGAAGCAAAGTGAAATCAGTAGACAATGGAAAGACCAAAAGACCAATTAAGTGAGTCCTTATACATCATTCACAGAGGCTTCCAGCAGAATTCAATAAAAAAGCCCTGCTTCAACAAGATAAGGAAATCATTTATCAAGAGGAAATAAAAAAAAAATTGAGATAAATTAAGGGGTTTTTTTGAAGTATTGTTGCAGTTTATGCAAATACTTCAAATGCAAAGCAAGGATACAGAACCTAATTTACATCAAACAAGTTCTTAATATGTACTATACAAACTTTAAAATCAGCAAGAATTTATATCAAATGAGTCATGTCTATGTTCACAGAGGAACTTCTAATTCTTTTCCCTTTCAATAGTCCTCCATAAGTACTGCTCTCTAAATTCTTTATTGTCAAATATCTCTGAGGCTGTAGTTTATATTTCTCCAAACAGCATGCTGGAGAATGCCAACACTGGCTTTTATCTGTTCTATAGGCTGCTTATCTTCCATCCAATCGACTGCATCAATGTTCTCCATTGCTGCATTCCATTTTCTTTCTCTGACTTAATTTTTACCCTTTTGATGCAATATTTGCATCCTTTCCTAGTGTAACAGAAATGCCTTCAAGAGCAGTCGAAATAATTTAATCACTTCTCCCTGATTTTGAGTCACTTGCATCTACTCTGTATCACTACCTAACACTGCATTAAGCTCTATACTTAGAATATGTTGCAAATATAATGGGATTTGAAACACATTTCAACAACCAACTCATGTCATATATCAATATGAGCAATGAATCAGGACTCTGCAAATACATGGCTTGCTATAAGTAGAAATAAAATCCTGATCCTTCATGTAAACTAGGTAAGTAGAAGAGCAAGTTAGCTATCCTAAGTAACTGCAAACATCTAATTTTGAACTACATTTTCAGAAGATTTTAGGGGGGTCTGATCTTCTAACTATAGAAGAATGAACATGTCATGAGGTATGACTCATTAGATAATAGTTTTGCTCATGGATTCTCATGGTGCTTGGCAGTGTATCATCATCCAATAGTCTTTGGCCCACTGCTGGTTCACATCTCACCAGCAGGCTGTTCACAAAAAAGCCCCCCAAAAGGTAAGATGGATTCCCACATGAGCAAACAAGAACATAAATAAAACCAAGTGAAACACTCACAACAAGCAAAAATGCAAAGTTTAGTCTGAACTTTATTTTCTTATGCAATTCTGCATAAGCAGCTTCGGAAATCCTTTTTTATGAGTATGTAAGCCTTGAATAAGAAAAGGTGAAGATACTGGTCTATGAAAATGCACAGAGCATTCACAGAGGCAGATGCTGACATGGTGCTGGTGTACCTCTAGTTATCATTCATTACTCTGCTTTACAAGAACCCACTGAGAGCTTGACTCCCTATATTTTTGCAAGCTTCTAACATATTAAGAGACAGCTAGAAATACCTGCAGTGTTTTCTTAAGGCTATTATTCTCTGTATGTAACCGCTTTAGCTGCTGCTTTCATGTATTATAATCCTTATGGAGGCAGAGTATGACCATGGCACAACTTTTCTCTTATGATGTAGTTCACATTATGAAAAGTCTTCCTATAACCCCTCTTGGTTCAAGGTTTGTAAGAAGTGCCAGTCCAACTTTCGGCAATCATTAATGAAAATATCAGGCTGGAATTTCCTTCCTCAGCCACAATACACAGCAAGAAACTGCAGCATGACTGAAAGCGATTAATAAGATTTCCTTGAAATAGGACACTGAAAAAATTCCCCTCGTACTTTCAAACTCCAGTTAAGTAAAATCAAACTGAACAAAACAACAAAGTGAACCTTAGATTCTATATTGAGGATCAGAACGATGCTCCAGGTGAGTAGGTACCCTATTTCCAAGTGTCACGAACACTTTTAACCTCAGAGAGATGCATATGTGCTCCACAGACAACTACAAGAAACCCAGAACAAGCAGGATTCTTTGATAACAGCACCTTTCAGTATAAAGAGCTATGCCTTAGAGAGCAGGCAGGATTAGATAAACAGAATCCTGGCCCTTCAGGGGCTAGTTTAAAACTCCCAAATTGAGTGAATACTTTGAATAAGCTATTAACATTATTTACTTCAATAAAAAGTAGATACTGCAGGCTCACCAAGGGAACATTTCAGTAACTTCAGATTTTTAGGCCACGTCTGTTATTTCAGTTCTGCTTTTATGATGAAAGTTAAGGACTAATCTCAAATCAGAGGTGTGTCCTTATTAATCTGCTTTCTGGTAAGGGAGGTTATGTGTATTTATCTTTGTGCATTAATGTTAAAACTACTGTCATTTAATGTTAGGAGGTGCTTCCTTGTTTGCACTTGGTAAACTAGGACGAGATTTCATCCTTCATAATGCTGATCTGCTTGATCAAAAAATAATTCAGCAACTGATAGCGACACCAGGAAACAGATTTACTAAGAGATGACATAGGATTGTTGTACCTGTTTTGCAGAAGGGAAGAATAAAATCCCAGCAGTTAAAAACCTGAGAGCATTACCACCATTGGGGGGGGGGGGGGGGGGGAGTTCTTTTCCCTAAAATGGTCTGGGGGAAGGAAAAAATCCCCCCCTAAATTCTGAAAGC
>JANHFX010008757.1:0-24374 GCA_027560015.1 Chloroceryle amazona
GCTCGCCGGGACTGGGGGGAGGCAGGGCTGGCCGGTGCCCTCCGGGCGCCCCGCTCCGTGGCCGGGGGCCACGGCTGAGGTCTCCCGCCTCCCGCGCACCTGGGCGGCCGTCGCCCGCTCCCGGGAAACTCGATCCGGTGCGATGTGCAGCGGCTGCCTCTGTGCGTATGTCTGTCTGTGTCGAACGGCCCGGCACAGCCCTGCCTTGCTGCCTGGTAAATTTCTGCCCGCCGCTTCCCAAGAGGTCTCTGGTATTCCTGCTGAAGTAGTCTCATTTGGGGTCTCTGCAGACTTTGCTAAGATTTAGAGCTGAAACCGAGTTATTATTAAGAAGAGTAAAATGACTGGGAATAGTTTTCCTTCATGCTGCGTTAAAACACAGAAAATTAGGGTGTGCTAGTCCCCAAGCAAGCTTGTATTCACCTGAGACGTGAATGAGATGTCTGAAGGTGGTATGACTGCAAGTGTTTTCTGCAGAGAGGTAAAGGTTAGTTCGATAAGCTGTAATTAGACTTTATCTGAACAGCTTAGAGGATAATAGATGCAGCATCTTACACAATTTTATTATTTAATTTGAAGTGTAAACTCCAGGTGGGACCAAGGTCCTGTGACACACGCATTACAGCTTCTGATGCTGAGTAGCAGCTTTTTCTTATTTATTTAATTCTAACAGTAAGTTTGTAACAATATATGAAATCAATTTTGATCATAAAAAATACTCTAAATCATATGTGGGGTTTTTTGTGAAGTCTGTTCAAACTTTACAGAATATTTTTTGTGAGACTTCAAATACACTTTACTGAAGCATGTCATGCTAAAAACACTAATCCTTGTGAAATTTGTGTTGGCAGTAGTTGCTCCTTTCTGTAAAGATGGAGGAGGCAGAAGAAACAGAAGACTATTTTGAGAAAGTAACAGAAGCTTTTACATCAGATTGTGTTCTTGGCATTCTGTATCCTCTCTGTCAAACTTCAGGAAAACTTATCAGAGGCTTTAAACTACAGGGAAGGCCACAGGTTCTGGTTTAATGTCTTCTTAAATTCCCTGTGATTCTCCAAACAAAATACTTCTGGATGGATAATGCTAAGCTTTGACCTTGCCTAAGAGATTTTTGGTCCGGTTTTGTGACAAATACAGCTTAACCTGTAATAAGCATAAGAAGAATGCCATTTTGATGGCCTTGAGGTTGGATATAGGGTGGTTTTCATGTCCAGAAACTAAGAAATCTCAGAAAATGCATAAAAAGCTGTTTTTGTAGTAATTTGTCTTTCGTTCTTGGTATTGTGTGCTATACATTCGTATGTTTAGGAATCTCCAGAACTGATTTTCTGTTCTCCACTGTCCTTGTCTCTCTGTTTGACTAGGTTCTTTGCTTTATTTTTCTCTACTTCAGAAATTCCTTATGCTTGTGTTATATGATATCTATCTACATTTTCTTGTGTCCTGTACAAAGTTATTAATAGTATTAGGTCCTTGCAGTTCTGTGAAAATTGACCCTGAAGTGTCTCTCTTGCTACACTTTACTAATTTCTTTATGAAAATTAGGCTATCTCATTTTGTACAGTCCAAGCTCACCTTGAATAGCATTTACAGACATTGGGTAGGTATGTTTGTTCAGTTATGCTTTGATATTCTCAAAAGCATTTAATATTAGCCTTTCTTCAGAAGCTGACTTAGGTGTTTGGTTTAAAGATTGGCACAGTCACTGGTCCAAGTTGCACTGCTATCTTGGATGCTCTGTTTTCTGACCCAATAACTTGACACCAGTGGGAAGCCACATTCATTTAGGCAAAGATTTCAAGTATTTTATGCATATCATCTACTTGATTACTTGTGTGTTTGTAAGCTTTTGCTGCTGTAGAAGAAGTGGTGCCAAGCTCAACATGCATCTTACCAGAAATACTTTGTACGGTAGGAAATAAGACAAGGGTACTCATTCCTCTACAGTGATTCATGCATTAGAGTGGATTATGTGTCTGTCTACTCTACGTACTTTATGGTGACTATTACTTGGACTTTATTTGCCTGTTGCCTAGGGATATACTTTCTGGATGACTACAAAGTTCAGTTTTGTTTGTATAGGTTTGCAATGAGGCAGTTATATAATGTATGTAAGTAAGAGGAGCCTCCTAATGAACCCCTGCGACATGCTGGATTTAAACCAGCAGTATTGTTAGGATGAGAAAAATCTTAATTTCTTTGCCTTCTGCCAATGCAAAGAAAGTGCAAAGCCCTGCTGTCCTGAAAGGATCACAGGCACACATGTCAAAAGCTGTTTGAACCACTTTCTTGGCAATAGTTTAAGTGCTGAGCTGCTTTCTTAAGAGTGGTTCAAGGCTTTGTCTCCAGCTGAAATGAGACGTGAGTGTGAGCAGACCAGCAGTTAAGGGGCTGCTTTGGGGCACAGACAGGCCTGCCTTCAGGTGTCTGCTCCACAGAGACTGTGCAGGAACCTTAAATTCTTTCCTCATGTTCATATCGATTTTTGAGCTGCAGTTTAGGCTGCTGGATTTTGATAGGGTTCCCTGTTAAATTTTGGCATCTGAGTTCTTCCAGTTTTGTTATTGGAGAACTTCCAGGCACCTGCCTTCTTGCCTTAAAACTTTCACTTGGTTATGTAAAGTTCTGGTAATGTATGTGACTGGCATGGCTGCTGTCCTGCCTGAACACAGTGTCTTGGAGCTGTTGCCTAAGCTTTATATCCACGAGGTAATCTTCCTTGTATCAAAGGCCTTTGAACTCCCTTGCCCATTTGGTCCTTACTGTGGCACATTGGATATGAGCTGTGTTCTTCAAAGACCAAAACAGCCTTAGCTTGATGTAGACCAAGCAGGTGGGAGTGGTGCCTGTGGTAATCACAGAATCACAATGACAGGGGCTGAAAGGGATCTCTGGAGATCATCTAGTCCAATCCCCCTGCTAAAGCAGGTTCACCTAGAGCAGGCTGCACGGGAATGTGTCCACATGGGCTTTGAAAGTCTCCAGAGAAGGAGACTTTACATACTATCTGGTGATATCGACCTCCACATTTGTAGCTCAAACCAGTGTTTCCCAGATTGTCGGGTTACAGCCTGCTGCAACCCTTAATGCTTCTACACCTCTTTCAGACTTCTGAGAGGTGTGGTGAGCAAAATTGCAGTGTGGTTTCACAGGCCTGCTGCAGAGGATCAGAGGTCCCTGGGTGGCACCTTGAAAGCTATTGACCTGGAGGATAGAGCAGTTGGCCTGGAAAGTGGGAAGCCCAGTTTCAAGCCTGCAGCTGCTGTCTCTCAAGGGGAACTGGACCTGAAGATGGGCTAGGCTTGCTCTGATCCTCTGCCACTGTGTATAGAGGAATGTGAGCTCCCTTCCCAGTGCCAGGATAGTATCTTCTGTACTACATCTCTAACACCATGGTAGGAACATTCCTTTGGGATGAGGTGCATCCTCAGTTCTGGTCTCTGCTTCCTTCAGTTCCACCCAGAAGCTCCTTTCTAGGTAAGCTGTCAGTGGAGTAAGACTTCGATGTTCCTCTCTGTGCATTGATGTATTTTCAGTGGGCAGAAGAGAGTCATTTTTCTTAGCCTTGCTGATAAGAGAGCATTCCTATTTGAGCTGTGATGTGAGATTGAGCTCTTCTGTGTGGACCAGGGCAATAGGTACAGGCTTCTGACGTCCTTTGTGGATTTATTAGCCAGGAGGCAATTTAAGAAGCTGCTGTGCTTTTGAGTGAAGCTGCTAGGACACTGTGCTTTGTGTCAAACTCAGTATCACCTGCAGTCTAGCATACGTGCTGTGGCTGCCGTTCCCCGAGTAGGGCCCCTTATGGGACTGCAGCGTACAGGTGTCTGGCTTGTGCATCTCGAGTAGACTTTCCTCTGAGCCTTTATGTTCAGCTTCGCAAGGTGATGGCATGGTCTTGGACCCTTACGTAGCTGACTGTGACAAGATGTAGAGTATCTGTAGCCTGCTAGAAAAGTAAGATGATATTTCTAGGGACTCCTAAGTGAGAGTTTAGGAACCTGTGATGTAAGCATGCAGTTTTGACATTGTCGTGTGTCCCTGTCATTGCTGAAAGGGTCAGTTCCTCCTTCCTCTAACTGCTTGGTCTCATCCTTTGTCTCAAGCTGGGTTTAGTGGTTATGCTGTTGGCAAAGACTCTCAATCCAATCAGTTTCCTGCTCATCACATTGACCTTGGAATGGTTGTCACGGTGCAGGTGCACAAGCACCAATGCAAGGGTAGGGAAATGGAGATGCCTCGTTCCATTACAGAGATGACAGAGCTGTGGTGTGAATTGCAGGTGGTGCTAAAGCCTCTTGAATAGCCATATCCATACCCTTTTGTAAAATATGCATGGGTGTACTGCCAGGTCTCTCTGGATGTTGGGAATAAAAAAGACTCCTGTTTGTGCCATACGAGGAGGGGGGTGGTGGTAGTACAGGAAAATGCAACCTATATCTGGTCAGAATTGAGTTGTGTGTGTTTGGCACCAGCTCACATTACTGAGGTGCAGCCATTTACAAATGGCTGTTTGGTCTATAAAAGCCTTCATTTCCTTGGTAGTTGTTCTGTGTGTCTTCTGTTAACAGTCTCTTCTGGGAGCCACAGAGATGTCAGGCAGTAAGGTTATGGCAATGTGGATAAGATACAGTGATAAGAGGTGAAATATGCTTCAGCCAGGAGGAGATAATTTGAAGTCACCCCATTCTGAAGGATAAGCAACTTCTCTGTTATTTTCAGCAAAAGCATTCGTATGTGCAGCTCCTAAGTTTGCATGATAATGTGGTAGCTTTTCTGTGTAGCTATATACATAATGAGTCAGAATTTCCTCTTTTATAGCATGTACAAAATGAATAGCAAAGGAGTTGAAGAGTTGCCTGAAGATGAAATCTGTGTCATGATACATCCTGCAATTAGACAGACAGAACTGTGCTTGTACATCCTAATGTTCAGATTATTTATGGTCAGATTTTCTTGTGCTATGGGCTTTTTGTTTAGTTGAGTGGTTTTGTTTTCATAAAAACAGGGTGAGCATCTGGGAGGAAAAAGTTGTCAGGAGATTATAGAAATTCTAAGAAAACCAAATATTACCCAATAAAGAAAATGGAAGTGAGGTAACGTGAGAATGCCTTCACATGAAGCCCAATTTCCTTGATTTTTTAGTGAGCAAGCTGAATTGTCATCTTCCCTTCTTGGGAGCTCATCCAAACGGATAGCATTCATTGACACGCGGAAAGCTAAGGCTTCGTGGTCTAGTTTGGATTCCCAGGTCCTGCTCACTGCTGAAAACTGTTCGGAAACTTGAGCCCACATTCTTGAATAGCTACCAGCACCAGTTTGGCAGGTCTTGGCCTTGGTTTTATGCAAGGGAGTTTATTTTTCTTTGGGTATGAGGCTCCTGTTGGAGCCTATGTTGCTCGTGCTGAAGACCATTTGAGTACGACAGGTCACTGTAGTAGGTTGGTTGGTTTGTTTGGGTTACAGCTGTGAGGTTTTTTTGTGTTTAGGTTTTTTTGTTTGGTTGTTTTTTTGTTTGTTTTTAGTTATGAAGCTATTCTGATTCAGATTGATTTGCTGAATACAACAACCAATGATTTTTAGCACGTGAGCATCCACATTGTTTAGTAAATCTGCCATGGTAAAGTGTTGTCAGTGCTGTAGATCTATGTGACACTCTTTTTCTCTTCTAAACTTTATTTGTTGTCTCTTGTGAGCCATGGCCTGTGCACAAGAACCTAAACATGAGGTTTAAGATAGATTTAAGAATAATGCTGGTTTGAGCGTATTAAATTAATCTGTTTCTTTATATAGCAGGCAATGAAGTATATTGCATATTTTTTCCAGGAAGAGCTCGGGGGATTTTCTTTAAGCCCAATTCCTCACAAAAAAACCTCTAAATGCTACTTTTGTTAAATGTCTGGCTTGTGCCAGTTAGCTTTTATAGCCTTAAAAGCCATAAAAATAAAATGTACACGTGTTGATCAATAGCTGCCATTGTTGCTTGTGTTAGTCTGAAATACTATATCATGAGAAGTAAACTGGGAGCCGGGTGGGTGGCTAAGTTTCTTTGACACCAGCTCGAACAAGGACTTAGAGCAGTAGAAATTATGCTAAGTCACGACAAAGTGTTAAAGGTAGTAGCAAAACCCCTATGTATTTCTTGGAGGAAAAAGGTCACTGTGTTTCTGTGTTCCTGCTCCTTCTTCCAGTAGCCTGTAGAGAAGACTTTACATCCCAGAAGAACAGGATATATGTGCATTTTCTTAATCTCAGAGAGCACTCTATGGGTAGGCACCCTTCTCAAAAAGCATGCTGCATTATGCTTGCAGAACCATTTAATGGGAACATGGAGTGCAGCCGCTCAGCAGCAGAAGGGACTGTAACAATCATCCTTTCATAGCGACTCTGTTTTGTGATCTAGCAATCATTTACCTCAGGTTCAGGAAGTGTCTGCCCTCCTTATGGTACACCCCTTTACCGCAACCTGTTTCAATTGATATGCAGCAAGGAAAAATAATAAGCTTGGTCAGGTGGCAGCACTTCAGAGAAAGATCTGCATTCTTTGGCAGATCACAGGCTGAATGCAAATTGATGGTGCTGCAAAAAAAAAAACCAAACCCAACCAAATGTCATCTTGGGGTACGTAAGTTGGAATAGAGCCTGCAAGGCACATGAAGTAAGTCCTTCATGCTGCACAGCGCTGATAAGGCTGCAGCTGTAGTAGCCTCACCTACTGCCTTTGGTCTGGGGATCTACATTCAAGGAAGAGGCAGATCAGCTGGAAACTGCCCAAAAGAGAGCAGTGAGAAGGACCCGACGTCTTGCAAATATGGTGTGTTGTACTGTATTATTGAACATAAAGAAGAGGAGTCTGGAGATGGATCTTTTGACACTGTAAAAAAGCTGTTGCAGGATAAACCCCCCAACCAAACAAACAAATAAAAAAAAATCCCAACAGGGCTTTGTGTACATTAAGTAGTTTGAAGCCCTTTTGCTCTTTTAGGAGTCATGACGTGGGAAGTCTAGGCACAGTCTGAATATGTTTAGCTTTTCTGAATACATAGGCTCAGCCTGAGGGGGGTGGAAGAGATGACAGAAAGTGTTTGCTCTGCCTTAATGTACTGGACCTGGGAAGCACTGACTAACAGTGCATCTATCTCCTGATGCTGCCCAGATAATGTGCTGTGCATCTCAACAGTTGGCACTTTCTGGTGAGTTGACATTCCTGAACATGTTCAAGGAAACGAGGAAGCGAGCATGTGAAACACACTAAAATAAGCATGTTAATAGATAAAATAAACACCTGTGCCTGGCACATCTGTGCCATAGTGCTGTGGAACAAACCCTCTTCTGTCTGGTTATCTTCTTTCTCATTTTTGAACTAGTGTTCAGTCCTCCAAACAATGGTTTGGTTTGTACTGTTGGAATTTAACTCTCCTCAGAAGGAGTTACGCCCTTTATAGGATCAAGGAGGAAACTGCTGATAGTTCCATACTGTCCGAATGCGACACAAACACTAATTAGTATTCTCTGTCTCTGCAGAGAGACACCCTATTTGGAGGACATCCGTCTACTTTAAGAATGGCTTTCAGAATCACTGAGTATCATGGAGGGGTGATGTCCTTTAGTTCCAAGTAAAGTGTCCTTATTGTAGTTCTCTTTCCTCCCAACTGCAGTGCTTGAGCTATTTTGGCCAGTCTCATGGCCACTTGTACAAATTCAGTCATTATTCCAGTGAATTGGGAATCAGAGCAGAAGGCTGCTCTTTCCAAAAGCCAGGCTGCTGCCTGTGTGGTCAGAAGAGTGTGCGCTCGTTGAGGTTGCTGTGAGGGCTCCCAGGGTTCTGCTCTGGAGATTGGAGAGTCATATTTCTACATCTAATGGCACTTTCAGGAAAGTGATTGACAGAGCCAGGCCCAGAAGTTGGAAGCAGGCTCAGTTCATGTTGAGCTGTTTAATCTTCTCCCTTTGGATGCCAGTTAGTAAAGATTTATAATGTGTCTTGTTTTATCTTGTCACATACTGCCAAGTCATGCTTGCTTGATTAGGAGAATTTAAAGTTGGTCCTTCCTCCTCAAAAAAAATCCAAAACCAAACCAAAAAAAAACCAACAAAAACAGGCTTATTTTTGCTCTTCATCACACTCCTCACAGACTTTTCTCCCTCCTTGTCAGCAAGCCATCTTCAGTCCTTTCCCTCTATAACACATTGGTTCTGTGTGTTTGGTCTGGGTCCCGAGGCATTCTCTCATGAAACTGAATTCTCTGTCGTGCTGCTGGCGAAGGGGTAAAAAATACTTGAATGAGACATGCTCGTAGCAAAAGACTAAATACCAAATCTTGAGCTGTGAAGCTGGGATGCTCCTGCCCATCATTCTGAAGCCCTGTGTTTGTCCTTTCAGACCACACTAGAAATGTGCTTGCACGTTGAGGCAATCTCTCCCCCTTGAAGAGTGCTAATGAGCTAAAATCCCTGCTTTAGGAGACCTGGTTTGAGTTGAATGTTTCGGCTTTAAGCAACATGGTTGTTATTTTGTGAAGCTGTGTGTTTTAAAGTGCTGGTGACTTTTTCTACTTTCTGTATTTTTTTTCCCCAATGTTAGATATGTGTAAGTACACGTAGTAGTGTAATGTGTTTTATTACAGCAGGAGGAAATAGTTCAGAGAATTCTTTGGAAACAAGGTATGTGACGCTGCATGTTGTAGTGCTTAGTAATGACTCTGCCTAACCTTGATAAAGCTATCTGTGTGTTGGGGCAGCTGGTTAATAGCCAACAGAAGAAGCGATGTCTGTGATGATTAATGACGCTGGAAGGAAGTGATATGATAAAGGTCTACTTGTGACATGCCACGCCTGTCCCATCCGCAGCCACAGCGCTGCACCCTGAAATGACTACCATGGTTAAAAGCAGTGGTGGAATGACGAGGCTTATTTCCTTACTTTGTCAGCCTGATTTCACTACAAGAATGGGACGTGTCATCATTTGTATAGGTGGGCTACTAAGCTCTGCCTATTTCAGTGCTATGCTATGTTTTAGTGAGTCCATCAGTCACCACTTAAACCCAGTGAAATGTTATTTCTTAAACGTGTGTGTTTCAATGAGAATTTTGGTTATTTCATTGTATTTAAAAAAAAACAAACCACAGAGATGAATGTAAATACTGCTAACTGTTGCTCTCTAGCTCTATCTGCATGTGTTTAGCTCAGCTGCGTGTAGATGCTGCTTTGCTCACGAACATGCTGTTCCTTTGTATTACACAAACTTGTCTCAGTTCAGGAGGTTTTACAGGCTGAGGATCCAGCCCTCTCTGCCTGCTGTCTCTGGAGTCCGGTACCAGTGCAGCCAGTATGGGCTCTCCTTGCTGCTGTTGGAAGGGTGAGAGGGTAGCGTGGAGCGATGATGTGGTTTGTCCTGCACAAGTTAACCAGTATGTTTTGTTTCATAGCAGAGTCCCTAACTGCTCAGAGGTGTTTCGTTTGGCAGGCCAGCTGGACTGCATGGGGCTGGCCAAATAGACCTGGGCACGGGCAGCCACGACCTGAATCAGTTTTGTAACAGATGCTTAGAGAAAATATGAAGCACAGAGCAAATGTGCTCACCTTGGTAGATCCTCTTGCCTTCTGTCAGTCACTGGTCTACAGACTCTGTTGGAAGAAGCTGTGTCCGTGGTACCGTGTTTAATAACCACAGATGGATCTGTTCTATGTAAACCTTTTAGTGCATTTTTGAACTCGCTTTCATTCCTGACATTGCAGGAGTGTGTGGAGGCTGTCAAGTGCATGTCGACTCTTCTCTAGTTTTGCTGTAAGTAAAATGTGAGCAAATAGCAGGTTGCTTCTGCTGCTCTGTGGGTTTTTTTTTGGTTGCTTTTTTTGTTGTTTGTTTTAAACTTGTAAAGGAATATGCATTGCTTATTTTTAACTCTATGTGTACGTGTCCATTTTACTAAAACACCCTAACTCTCGACCAATTAAAAATAAATCATGTCAGTCAAGATGTGGTAAGAAGTCAAAAGTTCCTCCCCAAAGAGAAAAGACTTTCCTTCTAAAAATAGCCTGCAGAAGAGAGAGGAGGAGCTGAAAGCTGGGTGCATTTTAGGAGCCATCTTTTAAGTTTGTCTAGTGCATGCTAATCTGTGACTTAAAACCAACAGTGGAGGGTTTTGCGGAACCTAAAAGAGCTTTGTAATTGAAGAGAGGAGAGTGTCTGGATCCACATTTGCTGCCTGGCCAGGTTGAGTGTATATTAGTACTGAGTATAATATTAGTACTATAATTAGTATAATATTAGTACTGCAACAGCAAAAGAAGCCCCATCTCTGTAGCATTTACACCAAATGTGCAGTTCATTTTCAAATAAAATCTTTTGTCTGACATTGAGACCACTGAATTTTTCTGGTCTTTCTGTTGATTTTCAGTTAACATTGCCTTTCTGTAGTTTCAAATACGGCTTGAAGTGTTGCCTTCACACTGAAAACCAGCATTCTTTCACACTGTTGTTTAAAACAGGTTTTCTTTGCCAGTCAGTCTTTAAGCACAGACCAGCCTCATGGTTTTAGGGTTAGTGTGCTGTCTGGCCCAGGTGCGTGCTGATAATGTGTCAACTCATGGTGTGAGTTCCATCACGTGTGGCTTTAACATTAATGTTGTGCGAGATAGCCTGGGTGAGCCACATTATCAGACTCTTTACAAGGCCCCCTGGTACGACAGAGCTGTGTGCAACGCTCGGCATTCAGAGGCGCTTGCTAGTTTGAGGGGTGGGAAGAGGAGGATAGAGGGAGCTTGTTCTGAGGTTGCCTGTGGTGTTGCTCTTGTTTTGCCGACAAAGAGTGAGCTTAATTCACTGGAGCTGTCAATCTGGTAGTTTTCAAGCGCTGAAAGAAAACTCTTGTAAAAGTGTGTGTAAGTGTATGTGAGGGAGGAAAAGGAAAAAGGAACTAAGCAAGTCTACTATTCTGATGGAAGGTTGATGGCAAAAAAAAAAAAGTACTCGTAATTGCTGATCCGCACCGTGTATCTGGCAGAAAAGGGGAGAGCATAAGAGTAAAAAGGGAGAAGTATTGTTGCTGGCACATGAGATTGGAGCACCATGTGCTGTGCAAAGAGTACATGATGCTAAAATTGAGCAGCACCCTTTTTCACTCAGTAGAAGTTTTCTTTTTCAAAACTGACACCTTTTAAAGCTGGTTTAATCTATGGAGAGAAAATGGATTGTGCTATGCCTTTAGTTGTTCCCAGTTGCATGGACTGCAAGTGGGAGCTGGGGCTGTAGGAGGAAAAGAGATGTATTTTCAAGTGGACAAGTGCTGGATGGGGTTATATTTTGACTTTGGGACTTGACATTTTGGTGTAACCTTTCCTTCTCTCTCAAGGAATAGTTTAAAGTCCAGGGGCTCTATCCAGACTGGAGTGAATTTTGAAAGGAGTAGGATTTATTTTTTTTTTTTTTTTGCCATTTTCCTGGCCTTTATAGAATCAAAATTTTAGGATGCTTTGAGGAACAGAAAGTACAGGCTTGCTGCTAGAGAGAGGGGTAAAACCCCTTTTTCTTTCTCTTTCTAATCCTACTTTAGGCCCTCTGTTTCCAGCATCTGAGAGAATTTATTTGTACTTTGAAATTTGTTTTATTCACAGTTCAGTAGAGTGAAAAATCTTTGATTGTGGACATCCCCAAGTTTAAATTGGTTTTGTCTGGTGCTAAATTTGCTTCAAGAATTCTAGGTGGTTGCCCTTCTGATTCTTTTGTTAGTGCAATGTGATCATAGATTTACTCTTTATGCTACAGGACATTGATTATCATCACTTTTCCTGTTTACTAGTGATGGATTGCTTATTTTTAATTAGCACTTCTCCTCAAGGTAGAGCTTTCTTGTGGATCAGAACTTGCTTTTCTGCAGTAAAACCGATAGATCTTAATATTGTCCAGTCTAAATGTAATTTAAAGTCTCTCTTGCCTATCTTTTCCTTAAAGCATATAACAAGTTATTGCTGGTTCTGGGTGTTGTAATCAAACCACACTGATCTTTAGCATGCAAGCTCATGTCACCCTGAGAAGGCTCTAGAGAGTAGAGAAGACTTTACTGATGCTGGTCAGCTGCTGTGTTTTAATCATAAATGTTTCTTAGAGTACTAGTGGGATGTAAGTTGCTCATTTGAGTCAACTAGGAGTCTGACATTTGGAGCCTGGAAGGAGCCAGAAGTGATTGAATGAGAGAGGCACAGGGTCATTAGGGAGTTTTGTTGGTTTTCTCTATGTAAAATAAGCTTAAGGTGCATAGTCCAGAGTTACGGTTGCAGCAGACTGTCACTTCCATGTGTACTGTGCTGACCACCAGCTTTTCTAGTAAAACCTTTTTCTCATGTTTGTGCTACTGTATTAAGCAGTTTCCTGATCAGCATAGTGCTGCATCTTGGCTCACAATAGGTATTGTTTGTGTGGGGGTTGGCACAGTACTTTTGTGCTGTGATTTGATCTCTCATTTGACTTGAATAATCTATTAAAATGTAATTCTTAATCCTATTCTCTTTTTTTGGCAGGTTCTTGCTCTAGTATTGTTGCAGTGGTAATGAAACAGGGTAGCTCTGATAGCAAGTGATCACTGGAGTAAAACAGTATTTTGGGATTTTGTGGTGTGTCTGGCTGTAGAACAGAGAGTACAGCTACACTAGAGGCAGGGTAGGTTGGACCTTCAGTCTGACACGCTGCGGCTATTTCTATGTTAACAAATAACTTCCCTGATTTTCCCTCATTCCTGTTTTCTCCTCTTTGCCATTGTGAATAAGGTCTGTAGAACCAGACAGAGATTTTTTCAAACAGGAAGACGTGTTTCTGAAACCACCGAACACAAGTAGAGCATTTACTACAGCTAATGTGTATTGTTAAAGTTACTATTCCTTCTTTGTCCGTCAGCTTTGGTACCAGTGGACTGTGGAAATGCGTGTTTCCTCCCCGCCCCCTACCCCAAATTACACTAATGCAATTAGGAGACCTTAATTAAAATGCTTGGTTTGTATCTTGGGCAAAGAATTTGGAAGCAAAGTTATTTATTCTAAGGCAGCTTTACCACAGATTTCTTCTGGGGCAAAGCTGTTTCTTGATGTGTAAGATCAGGGTCTCTAAATCAGTTATTTTACGGATGAATTAGGTGGGGGTTAAGTTCTTTGTACTAGTGCTCATTCATAAAATAGTAATCCTTACATATGAATTAGGCTGAGATTCTCAAAACCTCTTACTTTTTAGGTGCTCTGTTTTCTTGACCTTGGTGAGAGGACATTTGCAGACCTTGACCTAATCCGTCTCCCTATGAAGCTGTTGGAAATCTCTGTAGTTGGATTCCTTGGAATTGTACATAGCTGGTGTTCAGATGTTTGAGTTTTGCATTATTTGTGTTTTAATGGAAAGCCTGAGACTCAGGGACAGAAACAATTTGTTTACAGTGGCACAAGTTTGATGGCAAACCTGAGATCAACGTATGGTCTTCTTTTGCTGATTTTGTTCTTGCTTTGATGCACCATAACTATTGAGAGCAGGCACCTTAAAGATGTCATGGCTTGATAACGACTGATGGCCAAGAATCAAAAGTGTTCTAGGTAGTAATTAAACCATGCAACCACGATGCTGTTGAAAGTACTCTGAATGCCTGCTTGGCCCAGGGAAGTATCCGGTAGTGTAATTTGAAATGTTATTGCAGGACCAAGTATAGTATTTGAGTTTCCTGTTACTTGTTAGTACTGCTGACACCTTTTATTATGTTGACTGGTATGTGGGTGTGAAAGCTCCATTTAAGAATAGATTTTTAGCACACTTGCTGCTGCTGGTAGTCAAACCTGAAGCACAAAATACTTGTTTCTAGAGAATGGATGTGGTCTATATAAAATCTCCCTGTTCCCTCTCCCGTTAAATGGAAGTAGATTGCCAGTTGTTTGGGGCTGATCCAGGCAGAATGGAGCAGTTTATCAGTATTGCTAATAAGTAAAGGAAGGCTTGTGCTGGAGAATGGTTTTAGTCAAGTGTTTTTTGGTTTTTAGGACAGTAATGTCAGGGGTGGGATGGGTTATCTTTTCAGCAGCTACTTTGGCTTTGAGGGGAGAATTGTTGGAGCCTTGTGTTAGAATAGTGATGAAGGTTTTCTTTCAGTAAAACTTGACCTCCTTTTGATGAAATAAAAATTGGTAAAATATTAGGTGTTTTGTTTTTTCCAGTCTTTGTCTGTCTTTGAAAATTATTTCCCTGTCTTTTTTCCTCCCCTCCAACACTTGAGGAAATTAAGTTATTTATTCAAAATGTCTGATGTCGGTGTTGAATGCCTACACTGGCTCAGGAACTTAGGCATTCCAGCAGCTCAAAAAAAACCCCTGCAAGGTGGCTCTTTCCTGCTGTACACAGTAAATGTACAGCTTGACTATGAGGGTGTGCTTAAGTACGGTGCCCAGACAGCTTTGAAATATGAATAAAGTCTTAGGTGTACATAGATGAGCTGCAAACAACTGAAATGTGTTTACTTGATGTCTTCCATATATTCACTGAGGTGGGGTTGTACAGGGAGTTTCCTCATCAAGGAATACTCTCTGATCCAAGCAAGAGAGAGAGAAGGGTCTCTGAAATTGGACATAGGCCTGGCAGCAACAATAGGGTCAGCTTTTGGCTTTGTAGTAGGCTTTGTTGTAGCTTAAGCAAATTGGTGATTTTCCCCATATAATATTTTTTTTTTTTCTGTCAAATGCAGCAATAATACAAACCTGTCAAAATGCTGTTGTGTGGCTGACCTGCCTGCAAGTTGCTCGTAGATCATTGGATCCTGAAGAAGAGACAAAGTGTTTATTATTTTAGCTTGCTATTTGTCAGCAGCTCTTAATTCACATTTATCCATTCCAAGGCATGGTTCAAAATTAACAAGTCAAGTTGTTAAAACGTGTCTGCTCCTCACTGGTGATTTCTATAAATGAAATTTCATTGAACCCAGTTATTGAGGACCCCGACATCTTTTAACAATTTTAGCTCTCTTGACTGCTGCCCTCTCTGACACATTTAACTAGCAAATGTTTTCAGTTTATCATATACAGAGTAAGCCGTTAACCAGCTTAGGCCAAGCTAACATTGCCTCTTCTTGCATTGACTTCCCTGGCTTGATCACTTTAAGTTCTTTCCACACAGAAGGAGTGCAGGACAGGTTAGCCTTTTGGAGTGAGCTGCAGATGTGGCCAGGGTAGCTGTTAAGCCTCAGCCTCTGGGATGCAGCCGATGGGAGGCCTGGCTGCTCCAGGTGAGGGAGCAGTGAGGTGTGTGGGAGGGTAAAGAGCATCAGCTGAAGTACGACAGGCCAGTGTGAGAGGCAGAGGTTATAGTCCTAACCTTCTGCCCCTGGGAACAGGGAGAGATTGAGGCATTGGTGGGACTTAGTGTGTCTTCCTCAGAGGCTGTCCGTATTGAAACCCACTTCATATGAAACCTCTACATTGAAAAATTGAGTTCTAACTTTAGCTCTTTAAAAACACCTTTGTATCTGGGCTTATGGAACAAATACAAACTTCTGCTATAAAGGAAAGCTTCCAGAGGAACAGCTTGACTACTTTAGAGTAGTGCTCTGTAGCTTCAGTTATGTAATGGTGTCAGTTCTTGGAAAATCTGCTAAGCTAGTTATTCAAGAACACCTTGGAAATCTCTGTGGCTTAATTACTGGGAAGTAACTGTCATCTGCTGCATGTTTATGTAAAAGGTGTTTAGCAAGTGGAAGACTTGATGGATAGAGTACAACTGTTCATATGATCCTAATGTGTGCATGTGGGAGGAGTAGTATCCCAGGTAAGGCTCATTTCCAGCCAAGTCCAGATAATCTCTCCGTACAAGTATTAAATGGCTTACAGTGATTTTGCTTTTAGAACTATGGAATCAACAATGGAGAAAGATTGCTGGTACCCAGGGCAAAGCAGCATGGCACTGTAATGCCTTTGCTTGACAGCCTGTTTTAAGAAGGACCTACAATGAGAGAAGACAAAAATCAGAAGATTTAGTGTGCAATTCTGCCTCGTGAGAGTGGTTTGAGTGGAAGCTGTGTGGTTCTGGTGGGCTTTTAGCTAGTGTGGAAGCCTGCAGTGTTACTCTTGCAGCTGCTGATACAGCAGCAGACTTGTGCCTTAGATTTCAAGGGGTGGCACCTTACAAAGGGGAGCTCACGCAGCCCCTCTGCAAAACCCAGGAAGGAGGTAGGGAGCAGTAGTGCTATGTGAAGTGTCTTAATGGCAAGCTTTACCCCCAGCTTCTGTCACCCATGTTCTAGCACATTCTTCACGAGTGCAGATGTTTGGTACTCGACAGCATAAGCACACTCTGCCGGCTTACAGTACTAGAAAGGTGCAAGACCAGTGATGTTTGGTTTGGTGCCACTAAATTAGAGCACAAGAACTGTATGGCTGTAGGTGGATAGAGACATTAGATAATGAGCAGTCCTAGCACCAAGGCAGTGGTAAAATTTGAGAAAGAAATGGAAAATGTCTTTCATACTGGCTTCTCTCTGTAGTTCTCTCTTGTGTATGGGGAGAGGGAGGAATTTAATGGCAAGTTTGGCATGCGGATTATCTTCAGAAGCATCTGTAAGCAGTTTACTGTTGGGTAGAATGAAAGACTTTGTGGATTAGGGCCTTAGTTACAGTGAAAAAAATGACAGAAAAATACTTTAAAAAGAGAGAACTTCCCACCTTTAACAATATTAATTTTTTTGTTTGTTTTGACGTAAGGGCTTGGTCGTTCTTTCTCAGTTCATAGCCTTAAATGGCCAAAAATGCAGTTTTAGGGGTTTTTTTCCTTTCATTTCCTAATTTCTTGTCTGTAGGTGTTTTTCCCTAGTGATATGAGTGGAGAAGTTATTCTTCATCAGGGAAAGTCTTCCTGAAAAAGGCCACCCATGACCATATGAGGGTTTTTCTAAGGAGAACACCACAATGCAAAGACAGTGGAATAAAATCGTAATGAAATGATCTTTCCAGCATCACTTCTGACAATATCCCAAAGTAAGACAAGGACATAAATAAAGATGTAGTGTACCTCTCTGAGCAGGGTCTGTGGTTTTAAAGTGCCCTGGAGCACACAGCTGCTGTTGGAAACTCCATGTGAAATAACTGAAACTGTAGATCTTATGTCTGACCAATACAAAGGCCAGTGATTTTTGTTGGTTCAAAAAACTTGCACTTTAGTACTTCACACTGAAACTGACCTTCAGTTGGAGCCAGACCTTGAGAGAGAAGATTCTGCTGTAAAATCAGGGCTGGGTTTGATACTGTTCGACTGACACTGGTGTGCTGTTGTTTAGTTATGCCTTGTGGAGGGTGCTGGGTGGTCTGCAGCCTTGAAGGTCTGAGCTGTCTATGGGATTGAGGTGATGTTTGTCTGGTGTCCGCCTTGGGGCAATGGTACAGAGACAAGCAGGTCAGGCTGGAGGAAGACTTCTTTTACACGTTGTAGATGGTGATACTAAAATTTAGATGAAGAAAATGTAGGCATTAAAATTATTCTTGAAAAATGATCATCCTTGTAATTTTTTTACTTTTATCTGGAAACTATTTAGAGAAAATAATTAGGGGTGATGTAGTGTTTCACTGAGACATAAGGAAGTAGTCCAAATAAGATAAGTTTATGGCCTCTTAAAGTGCAATTTTTGCAACGCTTTAATTATAATTTTACCACCATCACGACTTTATTGTCCTGGAGAAGTGGGATGATTTTGAAGATGAATGTTTTCGATAAATTGAATCAGCTTCTGCCCTTAAGGTAATGCCTCTGTATTTTGTATCTTACTGTGGCACCTTGGGCTGTGTGCTGACCAAGCATGAAACCCCGAAAGTCCAAGTAGGCAGATAGTACCCACCCAGTGCAAGAGTGAAGTCATCAAGGCAGAGCAACTACATGCAAGGGGGTTATGTAAAGCTGGGTGTGGAGCAGCCTCCTTCTTTATGAAACACGTCTGACTTCAGGGATCTGATGTGCTGTGAAAATGTCCTGTTGGGGGCGGGGGGAAGACTTCTTGGGATAAGAAATCCTGCTGTGGCAGATAGATGTGCTAGTGGGGTGTAAAAGCAGGCAAACAAGAATTCCTGGAAATATTCTGAGCAAATGTTACTTACTGAGCAATTGCGAGGTAAATGTGCACATTTCTCTGTGTGTAAAATTCTAAAGTATTACATGGTTCAGTCTTTTTCATTAACTGTTACTTGATAAATCTTAAGGGACAGCAAATGAGATGAACAAAAATCACCTCCCTTAGCAGATGTAGTTCTAGAATCCATCTAAGACACCCAGGACTTTCAACATAATTTGAAGCTGTTATTTAATGCAGTCTTTTTCCCATGTATGATGAATCATCACGTTCTTGTACATACTTCAGAATTACAGCAATTAAAAGAGTTGTAACCTTCCTACAAGTCCCTTTCTTTTATGCAGATGGTATTTCCAGTTAACCTGTGATGTAATTCTGGCAGGACCTTTGAGCTGATCCTGTGTATGACACCCCCCAGCCCAATGTGAAGGTACTAAAGAAAGTAAAGAGCTAGCAGTGTCCATCTGATGATAGGCAATGTGGAAAGCAACCTGGAACAGCAGAGGAATCGCCAGCTTCTCCTTGTCCTGTGTTGTGCAGTCACCTACGGGCGTGAAATCCCCGTGTGTGGCGTAGCATCGTCTTCAGAGTTCGTATCTCTTAAGTCTACAAACACGAGAAGTGAGCAAGAGAAAATGAGTATGCTTGTCCAAGGGAGATTTGTTATGTGATCATGTTTAATCAAACATGTAATCAACATTTAATCAAACATTTAATAAACTGCTTGCATTTTTCCTTCTAATTAGTTGCTGCCAGTTACTGCGATTGAAGAGTGAGTTTCAGGGTGGATCCGGACAAAAATAACCCAGAGGAAAACAACTCACTGCTACTGTGCCTTTGTGTCTTCTTTTCCAGCTCCTACTCAAAAGCTGGATCAGCTGTTTATACATCTGCCTCCTTAGCAATGATAAGGACAATGGTAATTTGGTAGATTAGAATAGAAACTTAGCTTTATATTTTTCCCTTTAAGAAGGATTTAGTTTATTTTATAAACTCAGCATTGTGTTGTGATCACACCAGTGCTGTAATGGCGAGGGGTAGGTACCAGTCCATAAAGGGAAACAAATGTAAAAGATGCAGCTGAACTGTTGGACTTAGGCTTTTTTCTGAGAGGGAGAATGAGTGTATGAGTAACAGAGCTCCAGTATCATGGTATGGTTTAGCTTGTCAAGGCAGCTTCTAGAAAATCCGAGGAGGCCCAAGAAATTGTCCAATTCTTCCAGTTACATAGTGTAGCAGCCCTCCCAGCAGATCTGAATCTGGGCTACAGTGGAGTCTGGCTGGAAAATGTAATAGCACTTGAGGAGTTGTGTATCAGTTCCTGCATGCCCTGGCCAAATTTGGGAAAGTTGTAGTCTTAAAACACATGTGCTCAGGAACTGGAGGAAAACGATGCATCTAACAGCTGCTGTCTAGGATAAGTTATGAAAAAAACAAGGGCAGGATTAATTAGAGCACAGTGTGTGTACCCCAGTGTGCCTGTGTGAGAGAGATTAGTAGCAAGATGTGCTGTGGAAGGTCAGGAGTGTGGGTGATAGCAAGGTACATGCTACAGGTATGGGCCCAAGGCAGAGCTTTGAAGATGACCTTTTTGGGCAGATTGGTGCTTCAAAAAGGACTGAAGCTGATCAGATAAAATTGTTTGGTTCAGAGTAATGGGATGCTCTAAATTTCTTCTAAGCAAATAGGATTTACACTGAAGAACCTCTGTCATTCATTTTACCCTGTGAAGGGATGTGTGTTTTGTCTTAACAGCTTAGATAAAAACCAGGCAGTTGTGTTTTATGATTTTTAAAAGTTCTGTGGTTGTTCCCCCCAGCCTCCTTACTGCACTGTGAACAGTGCAGTGAAGCATACAAGAAAATGAGTTCTCAGCTGAGTACGTATGCTGCTGCTTAGAGCAAGAAGCCTATGGACTGAAAGCAATAGGGAGAATTTTAACAAACTTCAGTGTAATGTAAAGGAGATAAAAATGCCTGTTAAGAGATATGTTTGTCACACACACACATGCACTTCTCTGAAGTGGTCTAGACACCAGAACAGGGAATTTTCACTAGCTGGGGCAGAAATTTCTTGGAGATACTGTTTTGCCCTTTCCAGGTGCAGAAACTATTGTGAGTGGTGGAGACTTTTTGTCTCACCATCCAATTTCTGCTCCAGCTTTAAGTTTACATCTTCTGCCCTTGGCTGATCCTATACATAACAATTTTGTCTCCATCCCTGCTCCAAGCTTTTGGGGTATTTCTTTGAATCTTCATGACCTACATTGCTTTGATATTAAAGGGTTGGCAGCTATGCGTTGGATTTCCAGCTCCAACCAACAAGACCAGTGGAAATCTCCATTATCTTATGTGAGCCTTTTGGTAATGTTTTTCCCTGGGCTGTGTAGTTTATTCGGTTTTGTGTGGGTGGTTTTGATTGTTTGCTGTGTGAGGGTTTTGTTGTTGTTGGGGGGGGGGGTGTTGTTTGATGTAGGGTTTTTTTTGTTTGTTTTATTGAGTGTTGTCATTCCCTGCCTCCATGTTCACATCACCTATAAATATTATTCTGTATGCTATATAATAATAATTTAAATAATCTTAATTTGCTCTCTCTCCATTTACTTTTTTTTTGTAAGTAGGACTATAGTCAAATATCACATGTTGCAGATACTTTATTTAATTTCCAGGGTCCTTTGTAGTTTGTGCAGATCACAGAGATGATTCACTGCAACACTGTCAAATGTTCTGTCCTGTTGCTTCTCAAGGAAGTTGAACATATGTCAATAAATGGAATATTTTGAAAGGTATAATCTTCACTTGTTGGAAGCCAAGCTTCTCTACCGAGGCTTCCAACTAAAGTAAAATAATTTTTCTTTGATCCATATTGACGTAAACTCAAGCAGAAGTCAGTTGCAGTGGAAGGAAATTCCCATTATTGGTATTGGCATCTGGATCTGTTCAAATGGAGAAAAGCAGTGCAGTTTGCTTTTCCTTAATTTGTACCATATATTTTCCTCTCACTTAGGATACAAGACTCAGAATTGCACTTCTTAGATTGCAGGTGCTCTTCTGTGTTCCATTGACAAGGTTCATGCAGCATTTGGGGAGAGCTGCATAGTGAAATAAAGGTGAAACCCAGTTCTAGATGATACTGGAACTGCTTTTAGTCAGCTTTTTATTTGGGGCTTAACCAGATAGTCCTCCTTAAGAATAACAGCACATTCATAAGTGCCCCAAACTAAAGGTTGAAGCTTGAAAAGCATCTCAAAGGGAGCAAAATAAACAGAGGAACTGACTGAATAAGTCATGTGAGCCTAAACTGGTGCAGAGTTTGAGGAAAAAAGATTTCTAGGAACATCTCTTTTATTTCATGCTAAACCTTCCCATGGATGTCCTTTCAACGTGATGAAACATTGGATTGGTGTCTGTGACCACATGTATGGCTGGGACAGCGTGTATAGCTGGTTGTGGTAACTTCTTGACATAAGCTGTTGTCAGTTGTGTTTATGAATCTATGATTGCCTCTGGTTTCATAAATGAGGAGAAGGATTGCATATGCAAACAGTGGTCACTTGGTGAGTGTAGGAGACAAGAAATCACAAGTGCTCTAAAAGCTAATGAAACTCGATAAAGGCTTGGGGTCTGACTTGTACAGTGCTAAAGCATTAGGGCCATCCCTTTTCGAGGGGAGGAAAAATTGCAGCTGAGTTTCTACAGTGAGCAGACAACTTTTTTGTGTTAACTTCCTCTTGTTTGCATAATGAAGTTTTGCATGAAGGAAAAAGCTCCAGACACCTATATATCTTACTTGAAGACTGTCTGGAGATGAATGAACTCCTTTTTTGCATGGCAAGTTGCTGAATTTTAATCTGTCTCTAATTTCTGCCAAAAAAATGCCCAGTCCAAGAAGTGAAAAAAATAATAGTTGTGTATTACACATTTCTCATGCATGTCTCAGCGGGTGTCTGGCCTCTGTTAAAAACTCCCAAGAGGTGCACTCAAGGCTGTTTGCCAAAGTCTCGAGAAGTTGCAGGGGATGTGTGGCATTTGGTTTCAGGGTTACTGGATTAAAAACCATTTCTAGATGATAGCTGGCTTGTCAGATGTTCTCCTCTCTGTACCCCTTGGTTTTAGCAGAGTGGAGGTGTGCTTTTTTTCTCCCTCATGGTGTGCAGGAGACCTGCAGAGCCTCGTCTCACTGGCCATACTGGATTGATGGTCTTTGTGCAGCATGCTTATACTGGAGATGATTGCTGCTGGAACACCTTCTCAGGGTGTGAAGGCAAGCTACTAGAGAGCTCTTATTTGGTTAGAGGGCAGGAATCCAGATAAGACTTCTGAAGGTAAACGGGTCACCTTTAGTGTGCTGGAGGGAAGTGATGGGACAGAGGGAGGGGTGTGAAAGTGTCAGCTTCTAGCCTGTGCACAATTCTACTTTTTTTTTTTCTTTCTTTCTTCCTTCTTACTTTATTTGAAGGAACTCAATTTTGAGTTTTGATCACTGTGCAAACACAAAGGGCTTTTTAGGTTGTCATACCTGTGCCCTTAGTGGAAAGGCATTTGTAGGAAGGAGATTCCCACATGGACACTGTTAGTTCATTCTTGGGATTTCAAGGTGTATGACAAAATTTCTTCTTCAAAGCCTCTCTGCTATTATGACAAACCTGTTAGTGTGATGTTATTGCTTCTTACATTTTACAAAGAAAAGTAAGTTCATCTGTTTCTAGAAGCATCTATTAGCTTCTGCAGTAAACGTTTGAGAGTGAGAGATGAAAGATAAATACCATGTACGTCCCCAGAAGGGATACTGTCTTCTGCCTCGTGATTCTGCTGCCCCTTCACAGGTCTCTCTCAGTTATCACCAGTGCCTTGTGACCTTAGAAATACTTCAGAAAGGGATGGGTCATGCGTTTGATTTTTGCAGTGTCATAATAATACTGGGGTGACCAGGGTCCTGGGGAGACCAAGGGACTGGGACCAGAGAGGGTGTGCACGCTTTTTGCACTGCTTGAGGAGGCAAGCAGTTTATTAAAGCTAAAGGATGATGCTGGAACAATTTTGCCTGTAAACTTGAAGGACTCTGCCCTTTGGGAAATTAGTATCTTGAAGATACAGTGCCAAAAGAGCTTGTTTGGAAGATGGCTTTTAATAAGTTTATAAGAAGATCATGTGGTGTGGCTGCCTGCTGGGAACTGGATCTGATAATGTCTGGTGGTATAAGCCTGCGGCTGAAGGCTGAACCCTGCCCAATTGCTTCCAGTTGTCATTAGGTACTAAATATGTCTCTGAATGCCTGGTAGGATGGATATCGTTGCCTTCCATAATTTTTCTGTACAGCTCTTAGTTATTCCTTCTTGCCCACCAATGGTTCTTCAAGTTTGTTTGTTTTTCTCAACATCCCGTGGCTAAAAGGTTGTGTCCCTGCTGGGAAAGCAGTAAGTATGGGCTCCCAGAACCTGGGGTCACTATTTCCAAGAAAAGAGTCTGGTAGAGCTCCGCAGCACTGATCCATCTTAAATGCTTGGTTTAAAAGGAAAAGGGATCCTCTTGAATTTATATCTAGTGACTTTTTGGCTTTCATAACTTGTGACATTCAGATTTTATTTCCACAAAACCTGTTTTTTATAATGCTGAAAATAGTAGTCCTGTAATGTTTCACTAAACTATTACTGAAACTTTGTCTTAATATTTAGTGACTAAAGGCAGTTTATTTTTTCTAGTTACTGCTTACAGTGTCTGGTTTCTTTCTTTCATGACTTTTTCCTCCCTGCTACTTAAACCTCTGAAGTTGTGATCTTGGATGCTTCACTTCGCCATTGCTCTTGCAAAAAGGAAGGTGAAAGAAAGCGTACCCCACCCTGAAGAACAAGAACAGGGAGCTAGTGACAACAGCTGAAGAGAAGGCTGAGTTTCTCAATGACTTTTTTTCCTCGGTCTTTACTGGCAGCCTCTCTCCCAACACCTCCCAAGTCAAAAAAACACAAGGCAGGAATCAAGGTGGTGAAGTCACTTCCACTGTATGTGAAAATCAGGTTCATAACCTCCTGAGGAACCTGAACATACATAAGTCTATGGGACCTGACTCATGAGGGTCCTGCACCTGGGCCAGATCAATCCCACTATCAATAGAAGCTTGGGGAAGAGGCGATAGAGAGCAGCCCTGCAGTAAAGGACTTGGGGGTGCTGGTGGATGAGAAGCTGGACATGAGCAGCCAGGGTGTGCTTGCAGCCCAGAAGGCCAATCGCACCCTGGGCTGCATCAAAAGCAGTGTGGCCAGCAGATGGAGAGAGGGGATTCTGCTGCTCTGCTCTGGGCAGACCT
>JANHFX010008758.1:0-16078 GCA_027560015.1 Chloroceryle amazona
GGCGCTGGTTCGTGCCGCAGCTCGGGCAGCCCTGCGAGGAGCCGGCAGTGCTAAGCCGAGAGGTAACCGCTTTTCTCCCGTTCCTCGCCGTGCTGCTCAGAGAGCCCGAGCCGGTGTTTAGCTGGGAGGCGGTAGGGGGGATTTGCGACGTTGGAGGTGTAAGAAATGAGAAGTTTTTGCATAATTTGCATGTGAGCTGCTGCATCTCGCTGTGGAGTGCAAACCGTAGAGCTCCCTCGCCTAACTCTGTTGCGCTTGTATGATGGGAGAAGTGTAAAGTACTTCTAATTATTATGATGTTTCTTAGAGGCGACGATACGTGCTGTGCTCTGGGAAGAGATTGTGCTAGTTGGAAAGTCTAGGAAAAAAAAATATAACAGTGCAAATTATGCAAACAAAAGTACGCCAAAAAATCATCTCAGCTTCGTTACTGAAGGACTGTAAAATCCTTCATTTAAAGCTTAGTGTAATTTTGGCCGCTTGCGTGGGCACCTGAAAAAAACCCAACCAACCCTGAAGCAGAGCTGTGGTGGGGAAGTATAGTGCTGCTGCGAGCAGCCACATTGCTGTCCGCTAGCTCCTTCCTTTTTGTATACCTAATAAGTGGTATGTATAGAACACACAGCTGAGTCACAAAGTCATTCTGTATTCTTAAAGCTTAATATAATCAAATTCATTGCCTAAAGATGGTGTAGCTGAAGATTTGATCCTTTTTCACTGAAGTGGAAATACTTTCAGTAATTGAAAGCAGATTCACGTCTGGAGTTGTATAAGCCAAGATTTTCGTTTTTAAAACAAACCTTTTGTTCCCCAGCTTTAAATATTTCAGTGAGACTCCCGGAGACCTCTGTTTGGTAATTGTTAGAGTAGACTTCAAGGAGGGATTGGGGGAAAATAAACAAGCAAAACAACAACAACAAAAAACTGAGAAAGGTATGCTGGCAATTAAATTTACTTAAAATTAGAATGTCTGTGCTCCAGTGCGTGAGCGCACTGTTGCAGCTTTTTTTGCCCACTACGTTTTAGTTTTCCTGTTAATTCACATGCATCTGAATTTGAGCTACTCATCTGTCTGTGGAGTGTTTTGCTTTGGTTTAAATCAGCTTATGTTTGCCTTAGCTCATTTGCCATTTTTTAAGAAGTTTATTCAAGAATAAGTCTGAACTTTGAGGATTTAGGGGAATACTCATCTGTTCCAGTAAACAAACCTGACGCTTCACGGTGATAGGACCCCTTTGTTAACTTTGTGCCTGTTTTCTGGACGTTACCGTGGAAAGCTTTCAGAATCCTTGTCTTCCAATATTACAGCAAAGGGGAGAGAAATTCAGCTTGTGAACTACCAAAGCCTTAGACAAAGACTGAGCTGCTCTGATCTGTTTACCAGCTTTCAAGGTAGAGAACAATGGAGGGAGAGGAAGGGAAGCACCTTCTCTCTCCTAAACTCTCTAATCCGCAGAATATATTCGCAAAAAATGTGTTGAAAAGTTACTGAAAATGGCAAGACTCCTCTATCTGTTAGAAAGTGTATTAATTGCTTAATAGGCATAAGGATCCGATTGTCTGGTATTAAGTACAGGCTACAATTAAGATAAGAATTTGTACATTTGCATAATGGTACTAAACAGGCCAGGTTTATTTCCTTGAGCTTCCTAGTGTTCATGTAGCCAGGCTTATTCACTTTGCCCTCTTTTCTTTCTAAAGGTAAATCTTAATATGTCCTCAGTAAGTTCAGGTGGAAGAAATTTGGCTAAAACCTGGGAAGGGGAAAGTGTTCAAACCAGAACAGAAAATGTAGCTTGCCATTTTTTTTTTTTATATCCACCAGATTGGGGCTTAAAACTGTCAAGCAGCTCAGTGACTATAAATGAGATGTTGGAAAACTTTGATTAATTGCTCTGCAACTCTGTATGGAGAATTGCCTCATGTCCTAGTATAGGTTTGGGTTTTTTTTTTCTTTCAAGAAGTTATAAAAAGACTATTTTATAATTTAGCAAGAAACCTACAACAGAACCTTTACAGAAACGTTTAAGGTTTTGGTGGTTTTGGCTTGTCATTTTTATCTAACCTTTCTGTAGTAGAGCTGAAAGCACCTGAAGTAATATTTTCCATGCAGTATGGGCTACTTTGTTGTTTTTTTTTCCTTTTGAAGAACAGCAGCTGATATGGTAGCTGTCTAAGGAATTGATAATTGATGCTACCAAAAAAAAAAAGACAAGTTGTCACATCGGGTATTTATTCATTTTAAAGGGCGATAATAAGAAGGCTACTAAGAACCCATCAGTGCGTGATCCAAACTGAACCAACCTCAAAAATTTGGCTTCAGCTGTTTTCTTGCAATTCTAATGTGCATCTGTGAAGACTTAAGATGACTTACCAAATTACTGAAATGATCCGATAAGCAATTATGAGAACAGACTTTACAGCTTTTCTTTCTGTAACTTATTTTGCATCCCGATTCACTTGTTGAACTAAACAATGAAACATAAAAGGTGATAATAGGTATGCTTTGTACAGTGTAGGCATTTGAGCAGCGATATTGGAACATAATACTCCGCGGCGTTGTTTTCCAAACTAGGAAAGACATTCACTTTTGTATCTTTTCTGCACGTCTACAAAGGTCTTGCTGCCGGTTATTTTGTTCTAAATACAGCTAGAGGCTTCATTTTTGGGGGGTTTGAAAGACTTTCTCAAGAGGTAGTTACAGATTTATGCATTTCTGAATAGAAAGGGGGCTTTTGTATCTTCAAGTAATGTAGAGAGAGATGTTGCCGTGAGCTGAGGACCTCACTAATGGCTTGAAGGTGTATACATCTTTTAGGTTTGAGCACTTGGAAGATTTTTATACAAAATAAAGAATTGGGATGTAATAACGTAACTGTACTAAGAAAATACTTGTGGATTTGTAATTTAAGTTAAGCTTTTTAACTGTTAGGGACAAATGGGAAAAAATGGCACTTATGTTCCTTTGGAAGGCTTCATCCATGTTAAACTCTGAACAAAATAAGTGGCTGAAATATTCTGAATGAATGGAAAAATAATAATTGACCTTCTTTGCCTAAGATTGAAAGAATTGAAAGTGGAGTTATAGAGGAAAAACTTAGAACTCACTACAGCAAGGTGCTGTAGTAGGGGACTATCTAGTGCAACCATTTATCTAAATTTGAAATGGAAATAATTGTTTTGTGTAAACTGCTATAAAGTAGATGGTTTGTGAAGTAAATCCTTGAAATGTAACAAAGTGGTAGAGTTCTCTTGTCTGGAGATAAAATATCCTTCTGGTGGGGTCTACATGGGAAACAAAACATGGGGTTATGATTTTTGAGACCCAGCTTAACGTGAAAGGCTTGTGTTTATGGCTTGCTATATCCAGCAGAAAGAGTTTTGCATAGCAGTAGTGCATGAATCATTGCAAACTTCACAGATTTCATGTGGTAATCAGTGATGATTGAAGCACTGGTTTGTTGTTTGGTTTCGGGTTTTTGTTGTTGTTGGTTTTTGTTGTTTTTTTTGTATAGGGTAATAGAATGTATCTTTACAGGAGGTTTAAGTTCTGGTGTATTCAGAATTGAGTTGTTGGGTCTGGATAAAGAACTGTTATGGCAAAGGATTTAGTCAAATACCCAAATGCTTTGAAATTTGGACAAACTGCGTCTACAATGCAGAGTAATGGTGGCCTGACAAAATGGCAAAGGTAGATACTGTTCTCACTTCTGAAGGTCTGCATCATGGTAAAACTGTTTAAATACATGTAACAGGTTCTCTGCGTACTGTATTTTCTGTGGCAAAGGAACAGCAATCTTTGCAGTAGCAGTAAGCTCGTATATCTAATATCATGTCAACAATTAGTTGTATGTTTTTAGCTTTCTGATACAACTTGCTGTTCTGCCTGTTTCTGGCTCTTGCAGAGGATTGAGACCTGTGCAACAATATTTCTATGATGCTTGAAAGAAAAATAGATTTAGAAGAAAAAAAAAAAAGATTAATCTGAAATAAGATCTCATGCATACAACGGCAAAAAGAACATCCAACTGCTTTGCCTGCTTTTTTATTCTTTTTATCCTGTTTCAGTTGTTATTAGTCCCAAGTGCTATTGACGTGTTGTTTTTTTTCTTGGTATGAAGAAGAATTAATGTCCTGGAGACTGCTTTGGGATGCAAGAGTATATATGAATTAAAATTAAAGAAGTAACCAACCGTTATTTTAGTACTGGTACTATATAGTATTTTTTTAAATCAGTGTCTAAACTATGAGACCACATTACTGTAAACTTCCAAATTGTCATAACTGCCAAACTAATTTTTAAACTACTTTAATTTGCATCTCTAGTATAGTTGCTGACCACACACAAAAGAAGAAAAAAAAAAAAAGAGAATGGAAATTCTTTTGTTAGAATACCTCTTGGTTTAATTATATAGACCTGCTTTTTCATAAAACATTACTGTACCCAAGTATGAAATAGAGACAGTTCCAAATCTGCAGAAATTTCAGAGTTGTTAATTTTTGCAGAACATTTTTTTCTCTTCAGTCAGAAACTGCATTAAGGAAAAGACTGTTGTCCAGGGAGTTGTAAAAAGTAGCCCGGAAAGCCTTTTATGTTCTTTCTTTTAAATAAAACAGAATTGCCTTATGTAACAAAGTTAACTTTGTTAACCTTTTATAATTATTTAACCATTATTTCATTTTACCCCCTGCTTCAATGTTGTACGTTAATGCAATAGACACCTGGCTGTGCTCTTAAAAGTTTATTTGTCTTTCAATTCCTGTGATAGTAGGGGGCAGTATATCTCCTTAATTATCTTTGTTCAGGGAAATGTTGAAAGGCCAGGGTAGTTAAACAAGGCCATTTGGATTTGCAATAAGGTCGAAGTCAGATGCAAGGAAAGTGGTTAAATGCATTATCATCTTATTGAGCACATCATCAGTAAAGTGACCTTGATGGAGGTGGAAAAAGCCATTTGGCTTATTTTATGACAGCCACCTCTCTGCTGGCTTTATTCCTGCCAGAGACAACTTCAAATAGCTTTATCACAGTCTCCTCTTGTTGCTTTGAAATCTGATTTTTCTTAATTACAGATAACGAGTTAGAGGCTGAACAGTGAAATGAACTTTTCTAATAATGGCAAATTTTAGTACTTAAGAGTTTATCCTTTGACTTTGAAGACACAGAAATACTTCTAAACTGAACATTAAGGTGACCTTAAAGTTGACTATAATATAGCTGCCCTTAGGAACGTTTAATGATAATCATTGTTTTTGTGCAAGCTTTTATTCTACTACTTTTTTAAATGGTTTTAGGTTGCTATGAGGACAGGCGAGCCAATTTCCAACTATAGCAGCAGGGACACTCTTTGTTTTAACACGTGTGTATTTATGTTTTTAAAGCATACTCAAACCATGGGAGGCCTGTGGCTAAGGTGGAAACAAAGAGTTTAGAAAATGTAATGCTTAAATTCCTGGGTCACTTTTGCTTTGTAATGGCAGTCCATACTGATGCCTCAAAGGCTTAAGAAGTAAAATTTCAGTTATTGCGTGTTAAGAAGTAATTAATTGAAGTACTCTCAACTGTCCATCCTCCCCTCCCACCTTTTTAACTGCCTTTTCTCATGCAAAAATGGTTTCTTTGGTGTAAAACTACAATGATGTGGAACAAACAACGTCATCTTAATTTTCTGGCTTTGAACAGACCTCAGTGCTAGTTGTACTTTTTATAGTTCTCTTTGTTCAGGCATTGGCATAATTATTAAGGGAATTGTAAAACAAATGTACAAAATACAGGGAAGATGATATCAGGAAAACTGGATCCAAATTTGAACATTGTAAGATACAGGTTAATTGGCTGAAACTCACAGCAGAGCATTAAAAATTATTAGAGACTACAGGGAATGATTTATAAGAAAAGATTAAAAGAAAAAAACCCCACATGCACAGTTACGTGACAGATCTGCACCGATTGAAGAACCATCTTCAAGATTTTTGAAGACCATGTGGACTCAGGTGGTATCTCTAGATGCAATACAGTGAAACTGAGGACCATAAAAATATCAGCTGCATATCAAGACACATTTTGTAGTGGTAACATCGTGCAGGTTATGGAAATTAGCACAACAGATAGAAGTCCTATTTTTTGAAAGAACAAATATTACTTGTTTTACGGTGGAGTGTGGCTTTTATACCTTTTGTTCCTAAGTTCTGGTTAAACATTGCCCTTTTCAAGTTAGCTGTATTTAACTTCCCTTTTGTGACCAATGATTTCTTATTCTTCAATACATGAGTCATTTCCCTAGAAGAGAGCAGGGTTTTCTTGTTATCATCTATGTCTTCAGAGCTGTACAGCATCTCACAGTTGTGTATCCTCACAACATTTATAGCAGTGAGAAAGTGTATTACTCCTGGGTACGCAGTACTTTCCGGAGACCTGTTACTTCAGTCAGTTAGGATTTTGAAGTTGCCAGCTGCTAGCCATGTTTCGGTGTGGTCTTTAGCCCTGGGTTGTAGAGTCCAAGTGTGTACTTGGAGTGAAGCATCATGATGATGGAGAGACAGTCTCCCTTTTCACACATGCAGAGTTCTCCTTGTTCCTCACACACCTGCCCTATTGATCTACTCACCTTTGTGATGGAAGTGTCCTTCACCTTTGTAGGATAAAGAGGTTTCTTACATTTTCTTTCTGTTTAATTATTCTTGCTTCCTTCTCAGCTTTCTCCTGCTACTTATCAATCATGTTCTGCCATAAAGTGGGAGGATTATCTGTATGTGTGTGTGTTTCTATCTGGAAGACAAGGCTTTTGAAGGCAGATGTGGAGTCAGTTTAAAAATGTAATTCTGACTTCTCTCTTTGTCGAACCCATTTTTTTTTATCAGATAACTCCAGGAAGGTTGCTGCACAGATATGCCTTGTCTGTTGTCTTGTAATGATACTGAATCTTAAGATCTCTCCCATCAACCAAGAGACAAGCACTGAGCTGATGGATCTTGCACTGAAGAGGATCTTGCTGTTTTTTGACAAGTGTGCCAAAAGCACTGTCAATATTTGAGTCTTTTTCATAGCCTAGAAGTATCTCAAAAGAATTTTTCTTTTCCTCCCCATCTTCCTTTTCTTTTGCTTATCCATTGACCATTTTTAGTTTATGGAGCTGGGCACATATTTCATTTCCAGGAGTGTTTTTTTTTAACAGCTGTTCTTTCTCCAAAACATACGGTAAGGTTCATGACATTAAATAGGCATCCTCAGAGCATTTCAAATAGTCTTCCTCTGCAAACCCTGCTACTCCTCATTTGTGCACAATCCCAGTATTTACCAATTTCTTTTTTTCCCTAAGGTCAAGGAATCTTAAACTTTTTAGACAGTCTGGATGTAAACCTTTCTCCTCAAATCATTTTTTTCTTTCTGTGGAATTGGGATAGTATTTCCAGTTACTCTCAGCAGCTCTGCCAACTTTTCACTATAGAGACCTGTGTATTATTTATCAATTCTCTTTTCTCAATCCTGCCCTCCAGCTTTTCATTACCCCCTCATCCCAGTCCTTTCTACCTAATCCTAATTTACTGCTGATCAGAGCCGTGGCAGCAGGACCAGTTACATGAAGTGAAAAGAAGAATCAAAATAAAACCCTGCATCAGACAAAGTTATGTTTTTGCCTTTGAGGTAATTGGTTTTGCTTGCAGTGATCTCAGTGAAATCAGGCAGAGCTGAGCATTCGTCATCTCGCTTGTATATTGTCTGCCTTTTCTTTTTTTTTTTTTCCTGTAGTGCAACTGTACTCCATAAAATAACAGGTAACAAATCGATCTTTCCAAGTGTTTAGTTTCTCTCTGCAGCAAAGAACGGAGCTTGTACTAGAATCTGTTCTTTAATTATTATATTTTTCCCTGTCTTTTTTCATGCAGTTTTATATGTGGGTGGAGTTGCCATGTGTTCTGGTGCCTAACGTGGTTAGTATTGAACCCTTATGTGATAGACTACATGGGGGTCTCTACTAAGAAATATGGAAATGTACCGTGGGTCCTATTTTAGGAGACTGTGGATTCCCATGGTTCCATGGAAGTAGGTTTGTTTGCTGTAGTCTATATAGTAATTACAACTTGTATTAAAGTAATTTGTGGACTGAGCTGTGTTATTCTGAAACAGCATATATATGTGCGTGTTTAGCTTTGCATTTTAGCCAAGGGAAGCAGTCCTTTATGCTCAGCTGGCTGACGTTCCACTTGCATTCATGGCTGTAACAAAGTGACTCTCTAATGTTTTACTTGATTGCTGCCTGAAACTGTTACAAAGTGTCCTAGAATTCAGTAGGTAATAGGCAATAGGCCTTGCATGTTGATAAATCCAGAAGCCTGGCAAAGCAGTTAATACTTGAGAAGCATTGGAAAGTCCAGTCTGCCTGCTGAGAACAGCTTGCAGCTGTAGGGCGGTGTGCTGCTGGTGAGCAGCTGTAGCCAGGAGGCACTCCCTCCTGTCTCAGATTTCCCAAATCCTGTGATGTGCTGGAAGAGGGCAATGAAAAGGGAGAGAAGAGACCAGCCAGGTGCCTTTCTTTTTCACTGTAAAGAGTAAAATTAGAATGTAGAGGAAGAGAGACAGATAAATGGTCTTTGTCTACACTAACAAAGGGAGCACTGCAAGGTCTGTTTCATGACTGTCATGGCACAAGCCCTTCACCAGTAGTCTGGGGTTCTCATTCATATGGTCTACTGGGAGCAATCCCTGGTCCATACCCTTCCTGGAATTGCGTAGGTGTTATCTGGGAGAGCACTGGTTGTCAGATTCTGAAAGTAAGGCAGGAAAACCACTACTGGTTACAAGTTATTGATGATTGTACGGCAACGCTACACTCAAGCTTGCACTGAACAGCTCCTGTTGAGTTAAGCAGATGTAGTCATTGAGCCTCAAGCTCGTGGTGGGGGTAAGAGGGAAAGAGTAAAGCAAAGGCCCTTGCAGGGACACACCTGTCTGCTCTAAACAAATGCATGTTTGACAGAAGCCAGTAGCACTTTCCAGCATAACAGTGCGAACTTAATGACAAATTCACCCAGTATAACTGTCTCAGAGTATTTTGCACACCACTGTTCCCGTTAGATCTGGATTTCATTGTTCTTTTTCTCTCCCTGGTGATTTTGGATGGAGCTGTTGTGGGGCATTACCCTTTTCACCATGGTTCTGACAGACCTGGAGGAGATGTCCCCCTTTTCTTAGACAGCAGTTGTCTGCACTTTACTAAATCTTGATTCCACAGATTAATTTCCAGCTCTAGAGACATTCAAGCTTTTGCTTCCAAGTTTCATGTAGCTCTTAATTTAGGAAAAAGCTTTTTTTTATTGCATTTAAAAAAAAGTTAAGGAGAGAAAACCGCACGAGAATATGAAGTGTTGGTTCCCATTCAACACAGCCTAGTTGAGTGGATGTATGTGTAACTACCTTGTGTGTACCAGTTCTTGCCAGATTTGTTGGTCCTTTATCAATGAAATCAGCTTGAAAAAAGTTCACCCCTGCTTCATTTTCATATACATTTCCACACTTTGTGAGATACTTAAAAATATTACTGCTCATACTAGTGGTGACACTTCATTTCTTAAGTGAGGTGATTAACCAGCAAGAAGTGTTTTGATGTGTTTTCTGCTGGGTGTAGATATATACAATAATTTTTATTTTTTTTTTTAGTTCACAGAAACAAGTTCTTCCCTTACACATACACCATCCTAAAAGTCATAAAACTTTGTAACATGATATCCCTATTGCTGCAATTTGATTTTAAGTTAGGTGAAAAATTTATAAATACTTCCTTCTGGCTACCCACTTGAAGACCCCAAAGAAACATACTCAGCTCTATTCTAAGTCAGTTATAATTCACACTGGATTCAGTATCTCTCTGTGGCAGAGAAATGACCTAGCTAGCTTTTGTTTAGCATGGAACTACATCTCCTTTTATAAGGCCACCATTGCTTTGTTTAAAGAAAATGATTAACATGGAAGCCAGATTTTTGTAAAATAGTGGATTCTGGCAGCTGAGCTATTAATTAGTCATTTACGTCTCTCCTTTTCTTTCAAATGCTGCTTCTAATTCTGCAGACAGACCATCAGCCTAAACTCTGGTTAGCTCTTCTCTGCCTCAGTAGGATTAAAATAGAGTGGAAAGAGAAAATACTTGTTTACTTTTCACAGCAAAACAAGTAATAGGCAATTCACTGTCACTGTGGCCAGCCTTTAAGACCTGTCATGCTATGAAGTGACACAGGGTCTTTTCTGTGAGAAAGACGTGTGTGCGCTTCTGCACCCGATGTGCCTTCCACCCAGATAGGCTGGCATTTTCAAAAGCTCCCAAGGTAGAAGTCTCACTGGCTCTGTGGAAGAAGAGTTAGCTTATTGGCTTGATCAATTAGGAAAATGTAACAATAGCAAAAATAGCAATAACAATGTGTTCCTTTCACTGAAATATCAGAGTTTAAGTATCCACGATGTAGTTAGTAAAGCAGATTTTATGAAGTTGCTGTGCTCTACCACATGGTAAACTTTTTCCATTCCTTTATATGTAGTGTATGTTGATGTGCTGATACAGAGCATGATAACCCTGTCAAATAGGAGCCAAAGCTTTATTTGGAATACAATGTGTAGAAAAATTTAGAATTTAATATTGATATTATATACAGTGTTCATAGAATAAGTGTAATTTGTTGGTATGTGTGGTATACGAACACCAATATCAATCAGCAAGTATAAATTGTAAGCATATACCTGTCTTTCTGATATTTTATTCTTGTAATGTCCTGAGTCATGCCAAAGAGAATGCTATGAAAGATACTATTAGATTCCTGTAACTTCAGATACCTATACTTAAAATATCCACTCTTGTGAACTATTGTACATTTGCATGCGGTAGTTCTGAAAGTGATTTAGATGCAGTCTCATAAGATAGGAGTCCTTACATCATTCAGAGTAGGTGTACCTAGTGTTCCAGTGAGCTTAATGAACTCTCTTTTGATGACACAGTGAGGGACGTTATTAGAACATACTATATTTGTGTTCGAACTTTGAGGATATGTTAGAGTTATTTGAGGAATGTACAATTAGACTTTGTCATAATGCTTGTGTATTAAGGGACCCCTCAAGTCCCCTGTGCAAGCTGAACTGAACTCTGCAAAGATGCCCCGGTGTCCCCAGTTCCACACTGTGGCATAGAGCTACGTAAGAAAGCACAGGGGCAGAATGGTTCTGGTACAGTTTAGGTTGGAAACCATTAATCCAGACTGTTAGACCAAGGCATTAAATATTAAAAGGAAATATCAATACAAGTTGAAATATTATTAGAATTTATTAAAATAGTTCAGACTCTTAAAGGTAACAAGCTGATGAAATCTGAAGTGTTTTTTTCCCCCCACCTTTTCAGAGGATATTTGTATGCAAGCTGACTAGTTTACTAGATTTCAGCCAGATGTGAATTAAAAATACTAAGTTACAAACACTTGAGAAACAGAGAGCATAGTGGAAATGACAACTCCAGCACAGGAATGCCAGGAGCTTCTGTAATAACTTAATATTTAAAATGCAATAAAATTGGAGATAAGCACCTTTGGATTTTAATGTTTCAGATGGAGATTATGACTGAGATGTGCTGCTTCTGTAGACAAATTCCCTGTGATTTTTTACAGCACTAGCAGGTCTTTGCATGCCTGTAAGACTAAGTCAGTTTTTAAAGTAGTAGTTATTTGAAACTACCAATCAGCTTTTTTTTTTTTTTTTTTTTTTCTTTTCTTATATCTTTATTACAAACATCTGTAAACTTTGAAGTGCTATCTACTGGAGTAGAGTTCCCTGAAACAGACATCTCACTTGTGTTTAATGTATCTGATACCTTACTTGGGCCTTCTCAGGTCAAGAACTCTTAAAATCATAAATTAAGAAAATGTTTATTTATTTTACAGGTTATGGTGGTGTTAATTTGGTGTACCGTTCAGATGATCAGCATTTTAGAATTGTTATCCTCTTCATTCTATGAAAGCCTCGGGAAAGGGGAAAAAGCCATTTACTGGGAAAAATGTTACTGTTCTGAGGCATCATACTCTTGTCTTTTTGTCTTATGAAGTATCATAATGGATTGCAAGCACTCAGGCAGGTTTGTTTTTTTTGTTTGGTTGTTTTTTTGTTTGGTTGGGTTTTTTTGTGTGGTTTTTTTTGTTGTTGTTGTTTTGTTTGTGTGTGTGTGTGTTTGTGTTTGTTTGTTTTGTTTTTGTTTGTTTGTTTGGTTTTTTATTCTGTGACCAAGCACTCTTGAAAGAAGGATTGGGAAAGCAGTTTTGCAGGAGGCAGGGTAATGAGAATATTTTAAACTCCTTCATACACAGAAAGGAAAAGGATGTTTCAACATGAATCCACGTTTGTAACATGAATAGTAAAATATTACCAACAGTACTAGGAAGCTGATTGTAAGTTAACTTCATTAGATAGTAACAGGTTACAAGTGTGGCTCCCATTCATATCACAAATAGGTATAGTATTTATAGCAATAAATGCAGTCAAAACAGTAGTCCCTGCTATCCCTTAGAGAATACTGAACAGTTTAACCCCAAGAGACCTAGAAATCCAGATAGAATGGGATTTGCCTGATCCTGGTAAGGCACATTCCTCCTATAAAATTTAAACAATCTCAGTAGTAGCTTTCAAACTTATCTGTGACTGATGTTAAAACTTGCATCTTACATGTTAAGATGTTAAAACTCACATCTGTAGCCAATAAAATAAATAATCTTTGACAATATGAGTGGAAAATGGGTAATAAAATTATGTTCATTAGTATTGAACAGAATTTAAATGTGTAGGTCTCCAAGGATGAGAATAATGTTTTCCTTTCATCATTTCTAAAAGGTTTTTTGTCTAATGCCAAAATTCCTGCATGTGTAGGTATAAAAAAATTGACTAGTCAGAAAGTCAGTCTAGTCAGCTGAAGCATTTTAAGTAGACAATATTTTTTTGTCATGCTGTAGAGCTGTGAGAGGTATTGCAGACACTGGATTCTTGAATACAGCATAAAACAATCTTAAAATTGTTGAAGTATCTGTGGTATAGTAGCCTAGGTAAATTTACATCACCACTGTAAACTGATGCAGTTGTTAGCATGTTAACAGCATTTTGATTACAAAATCTGTTCAAACCATGTAAACTTTTTTTAACTGTAAAAGATCCCAGCTGGCTACTACAAATATATATATCCAGCATGAAACAGTGGATCACTTCTTGTAAGAGGTTTTTAAGTTCAGAATTATTACATAAAACATACTAAGGATATAATGAAAAAACAAAACAAAAACCCATAAGCATTTTGCTTTCACTTCTGGTAGACCATAGCTGTTACAGGAACACACATTACAGGCTTACTTTTACCAAAATGTTTTTTAGCAGAGCTGTATCAGCAAGCCCTGATGGCCATTCACAGAGGTAGGAGCATCTATTATTTCAGTGACAGATTTTTCACTTCCATAGTTGTAACTTGAGTTCTGCTTCTGATGATATAATTGTCTCTATGGTAGAACATTTACTGGTATAAATGTGTTTATTTAGAAGTGTCATTACTTTTTTCTCCATTTCTATTATGAAGAGTAGTCTACCGTCACATCTATGCTCATCTGTTTCTTGGAGTTTTCATAAAAAAAAAAGTTATTTCTAAGTGATTAATATTTTGTTGACTATTTCACATCATTATTTTCCCCAAGAACTTCTTGGGAGTTTCAAACCAAGAAAAAAAAAATTGCTTACACAAACAAAATACTGAGGGACCACACACAAAAACGTTGTCAATTGAACCTAAGAAGTCTTACCCTATCCTCCTTAAACGTAGTGAGATTGCTATAGGAGCACTTAAACCAGCTACCTGGAGAGAAGTTGAGCTTTTGCGTGTTACATTTTCTCCTGCGTGTACTATCACAGTTCTATCCACCCCGAAAGTCTTGTCTCCACTATAGGTACAAAACTTAGTTTGAACTGACAATAAAGCTTTTCAGGGCAAAAAAAAAAATCCCTTCTAAGACAAATCCTGATTTAACTCTGATTCAGCTGGCTGCCTGGGATAGGGTGGAGGGTTGTACCACATGGAGGAAAAGGTTGAATGTTGAAGTTTATGTTTCTGTGCTGTAATAACAGTGAAGTATCTGAATTTACAAGTTCATCTAATGGTGATCCACGGATGCTGTACTCTTACTTTGTGTAGTACGTGCTGTTTCTCAGGGTGGCTGGCACAGCTAAGAGAGGCATTGATGACAAGCTCTTGTTTCAGATGTACTTGGTGTAGGCATTAATTGTCTCTGTTATGAAAACACTTTCTGGCATGATTTGTCTGTGTTTGATTTCTTTAAATCATGGGTTGTTTTTTTAAAAAAAGGACAAACCCAAGTAGCTGGAACAGGGTGCTGTTTTAGAATTTGTGTAATTATTTGTAGCACATTGAGCTGGCCCATATTTCTTTCAGAAATATGTGTAAAATATGTTTAAAATGAGAAGAAAATAGCAATACATCCTCATGTTAAAACTTCAGTGTGTACAGTTTACATTTAATATCTTAATGTGCTACGCATTCATTAATCTAATACAAAAACACCATCTGTATAAAACTTCTTCCTCTTGTTGAAGAACGCAGTAGCCAGATACCATACATCAGGAAGAGCAAACATTTCCCCCTTTTTCCCCCACCTCTGACATCTGGGGTACATTTTTTCTTTTGTACTCTCTCCTTACCAGTGTGGTACTGGGCAGGGTGATTTTTCACTAAGGGGCGGCTGGTCATGTAGTTCTGAGCTGTGCTTAACTCCCTGTTTGCATTTTTAACTCTGTTATCCGTTCTCACTGGTGTGGAGGGATAGCCCCAAAAGAGGAGAGATGCAGCCCAACATACTTGGTGCTGGAAGCTCACTTGAAATGGCATGAAGGCTGCATGGTTGTTTTCCATAACTACTTCTGAAATCTTCCTATCTTTCCTATCCCTTCTCCTTTGTATTTGCTCTGATTTTTTTAATTCCTTAATTTTCTTTTCCCCCATGGGCTTTTTTGGTTGCTTGGTCAATCAGTAAGTTGCGTTGATTTGTTCCTCACCCCAGACTTGGGCTCCTTTTTTGGTTCCTCTTTACTGTGCAGCTGGAGCCAGCAGTGCTTTGGGCTTGGGCTCATCTGTGACTAGACTAGACCACTTATTTCTGGTTCAGACCAGTGGCTTGAGAACTAGATGTATTTTTTAAAATAGTATATGCTGGTTTAAAGAGGAGAGCAAGAGAGGCTTGGGGCACCTCTGAAGTTTCAGATGTGAGCAGCAATGTCTCCCCTCTTTCTTCTCTGTCCCTGCTTTCTTCTACAGTTGAACCTTCACCTGCTTGTTAGTTTGATTTAGCTTCAGTGCGAACTCAAGATTATGGGACAGGTCCATTCATTTTCAGGAAAAAAAAAACAACAGAAAAAAAACAACCGAACCTCCAAACTGGTCTTCAGTTGAATGTCCTGCTAGAAAATGTACCGACTTACAGGAGCACAGATCCTGTCTCAGGTGAGTCTGCAGGCAGAGAAAAAGCTGTGCTTAGGCTGTTCTGTGAGAGTTCTACGTGCTGGCTGCAGCAGGAGCAGGGCTGGTTGCAGGATTAACTTTAAAGAAGTTCCTCACTACTTAATCCACAGCAGATGCTGATATGGGGTTTGGTGCACCTCCTCTTACTGTTACTGCTCTTCTGCTCAGTCCTGGCCATACCTAATCCAAAATCAGTACTGGTTGGAAAATACTGATTTAGGAAAGGAAAGGCAGCTTACTTGCTATCTTAAGGAAACAGGACCTTGGCACTTTTCACTGGAACCTATATGTTTATGGTTTGCACTTTTAAGTTGACACGAGAGGAAGGATCAAATCCTCTTCAAATTTCAGCTACTTGTTAAGTAACTTATTCTGAGATTAAATTTGCATTCTTAAAGGAAACCTATGAGCCTCAAAATGTTTCAGTTAGTACTTTTAATACAATCCTAGTACTTGTACTAATACTAGTACTTAGTACAATACTTTTTTGGCTTCAGAATGCTTTCAGATTACCTCTGAAGATGCCTCTGAAGTGCCTCTGA
>JANHFX010008758.1:16178-37228 GCA_027560015.1 Chloroceryle amazona
TACATGCTAGCATTGCAGCCGGCTAGCTTTGCCTTCCTCAAGCAATTAAAAAACAACCCCAAATTTCTTGCACAAATATGAATCTGAAAAAGAAAGTATTTCTTAAGAGTGAATTGTAAATGATTTGCATATATCTGAGCAGTTACAATTTCAGTATCCCAATTCTAGAACCACCTTATTATTGCTCCCTGTTTGCTTCAAAACCTGACCAGGAACTTAGAATGACTGACATAAACTGAAATACGGGGTTGCTTTTGAAAATCAAGTTGGATGGTGTGCTAGAAAATGAAGATATCCAACTGAATTTTGCTTGCTTCCCAAATACCTGCAGTGCTACATAGATCTGAACAAAAACTCATACTTCCATTATCTTTGAGGATCGCTTTCTTTTAGTTTCTAGCTTGCCATTTATTTGTAACTGCTTTTCAAACTTGTCATCCACAGTTCCAAGCAGCTCCCACTGCTGCTTCTAGCTGCTCTGCAGACCTGCAGCCTACCCAAGGCTTTATATATATATCAAGCATTGCCCTATTACTCATCCTGCTTGTTGATTATATTATGTAGGAGCTACAGTTCCTGCTTAAGTCAACAAAATTTTGGCAAAGGCCCCACCTACACCAGCAGTGTAAGAAATGCAAACCAAAGGCTCATGCTAGAACAGACCAAGTTCTTGACTAACCCATATTTACAGGTTCTCAGCTTTTGCAAGTGGAACAAGATTTTGTACAAGGGTTCAAATCCTTTCTCTTTTATAGGAGCTCCCCAGATGAGTATAATAGACAAGATTTTCCAAGAGGTCTGTGCCTAGGGCCAGGGGAGGTTAAGAAAGGAAAGTTGTTACCCCTATTACTACCCTAAGTCTCTTAGGGTAGAGTCACACTCTAAAGCTTGAGCCAATCTTTGGTTTACAGTTCACTGCTGCCAAAAAAAACACAACTCATAAACAAACAGATTGGGGGCGGGGGGGGAGAAGGGCATATTTTTCATCTGTTTGGTTAGCAAGTCAAACCAGCTTCCCATGCAGATAGCTGAGTAGTAAATTGCAGGAGGAGGGGTGGGAATGACTGGCTGGACCTAGGGAAGGTAGGGTGAGGTGTCCCCTTTGCAGTGACAGATGCTGAGAACAGCTTAGCTTTAAACTATAACCTTAGCCTTTGCAGCACTGATGTTCGATTCCTGTGTTCCTTTAAAAAACTGTATGTAATTTTGCATCTTTTTAAGCATTCAACTGAAGGCATTTGTTGTGACAGAATGATGAGTTACTGCTGTGTGATACCTGATTTTGTGCCCCATCTCAATCTCTTTCTTCCTTAAGGTTTTTTTCTCTGCACTTGAAATGTCTGTAGGGCAAAGTCATATTAGTTAAACATGTGCATTGATGGCTGCAGTATCAGTGAAAGTGAAGGTTTCAGTGCTGACTTGCAGTGTATTTGTTATTTATTTTACTTTTTGGGCTACTCAGTGGGATATGCAAGTGAACTTGTCCTGCTCTTATTTGAGCCTCAGTATGCTTACTGTGCACATCTGTGCAATTGCTGTGAAGAAAAAAAATCACTACAATAGACTTGTAAACCTGAGCAGCTGTAGAGGCTTTCTCCACAGAAAAATAAAAAGAGTCTATCCCAGTCACCCTGTGAGTTAGCACTCTGTGTCTTATTGCTGTGGTGCCCTGGCAGCACAGGAGCACAGTCCTGCCTCAAAAACATGCTGCAGGACAATCCGGACTGCAGTCAGTCCTCTCCCAAACCCCTGCAGCTCAATCTTGTCCCCCCCCTCTTTTAGAGGCTATTTACTCCCTAAAACCACCTCTCAAACATCTACAAAAGGTGCATGCAGGCAAGTGCTTTTAAATAACATGGCTCCTTTAATAGCTAGTCTTTAGAACCAAGTGAGATGAGCTAAGCTTCTTGATTTTCACAGAGATGAATACTTGCCCAGTTCCCCCGTAGCAAACACCCCTAAGGAAAAATGACAGTCTGCAGTCACTTCAGCATAGCTAGATGCCATGTAAGTGTCATGCACTATCCACAGTTGGTTACTCACAGGTTATAAGGACGCTGCTTTTTGTTATAACAGTGCTGCTATTTGCTTTTTGTTCCTTGAAAAGAATAACTGCATTGCTTTGGCTCCAGGTACTGCTCATGTATTTCTATTATTTCTTACTCATAATTGTGCATGTTTATAGTACAGGTAGTTTTCTGTTTCAGTGAGAGATGAGGAGGAAGTATTTTGAAAAAATGAGAAATTAAAGGCTTAAACCTTTATTCTTGGGTAGAGGAAGCTTTGATCTCAATATACAAGTCTTTTTGCTGTTGACCCCTCATCCTTACTGCAATGGTGATTTTAAAATCTCTTGGGCATACAGTGATGGGCAAAACTGGATAATGAACCAACATAGAACTCCTTGCTCAATTTTATTTTTTTAAAAACAAGAGTTTATGTTGAGTCATCCCCACTCTCCTAGTGCTTCATTTTTTTGTGCAAGTCTTCAAGGGGGGGTTGAGAGAGGGCAAAATTCAAGGAAGAAATACCATCTAATCCTGTATCCTGTCAGGGGGGAAGGGCTGGGCAGAAAGAGTGCATGGGCTCCTCATGTGTGTGTTTGTGGCAATGCTGCTTTACTACTTGCCAGTGAAACGGGTATTTAAAAGAGAAGATGAATAGTGAAGAACATTAGCTCAAACCTACTGTGGCCGGTTGAAAAAAAGGCTTATCTGATAAGCAGTATCTCTCTACAGTCATTCTGAATTTTAGTTGTTTCACTGCAGGATTTTGCTAGTTGGTTTGGAACTTGTCTTGAGAGGTTGGGTTTGTGCCTTAGTTTTGTGGAGAGAGAGCTGTTGGACATGAAATGAGGCTGTACTGCCTTTTCGGGCAGCAAATCCCTGCTAAAAGACCTCTTGTTAGCTTAGTTACAGTAATATGCTCTTGACGTGTACACCTGTAGAGCAGTGGGTACAGACAGCACACTGCTCCTTGGCACTGAGTCTGTACTGGTGATGGTTCTGAAACTTGCTTGAATTCTGAACCACTGCATGAATGGCCCTATCTTGAAATTAATTTTGTTTCAAAGACTGCCCTAAGAAGCATATTTCTTCAGATATTGTTTAGTTTCAACTATTTAATTAATTTTATGATGTGATATGGCAGCAAACATACTAGTTTTTATTTAGAGAACATTAATAACATTGAGCAAAGCATTACAATGTTTGACGTAGATCCCTCTTCTGCAAAGCACCAAGATAACAGTGCATCTTTGGAGAAATATTTGTATTTCATCATCTTTGCTGAGATTTAGATCAGGTATAAAGTTAAGAATATGCTGAATTATTTTGTGGAATTATATGGGAGGTAAACACCAGCTTTAGTGCACTGAGAGGTGCCTGTTTATTGATAAAGCTAAGATTACTATCAGCAGATAAAATTTGGTATTTTCCACAGTATTCTTCATTTCCCAATTTTAATATAAAATGCTTTCAAAGATTGAACTTTTAATGTAACTTGATTCAGCTGAGGGAAGGAAATGTTAAGAGGCAAGAAAAAAGGAAAGAGATTATTTTGGGGTTTTTTAAAATGTCCTTTTAACGTTTTGGGTTTTATTTAGCTTGTTTGTATCTGACTATTGGTTTGTAGTGAATCATCCACTCTGTTTTGCACTAGATGACACAGTTGAAATCTTGCTCTTAATTCAGTGCAGGACAAACAAGGCAACTCCATATGTAAATTGTTAGTAAAGTAGGAGATATTTGTAAAGAGAGTAGATAATCCAGATAAATTTAAGGTTCAGAGTAGCTGCTGCCTTCTACTTAATATTTGCTGTGAATAGATTAGGAAACAAATTTAAATGAAACAAGTGTGCTTTCATTTCGGGGGCTTCAGTCCAGGCTAACACTGAGCATGAAAACGCTGGTTGCCATTTCATGGAGCACACGTTGCTGGATCTGTGAATTCCTACCAGGCCCTTTCACTGGCATATGGGGAGCTTTTTCGTCAGTCCATATTTCAGAAGTGCTCCCAAATCCCTTACTGGAAGCAATTCCTAAGTGCCATTACCCCTTTATGTTTCTATGTGAGAATTTTATTGTGCTTTTTTCCAGCCAAACCTGATGCAATCTGAGGAGCACTCTTCCAAATTTTCCATGATAATGTCTTACCATGGCACAGGTGGTGTCACTGCTCATTCTCAGCAGCTTCACAGAAACAGATGTTGCCCTCCATTTTGAGGCGTGTGCATTATCTCCTTAAAATGGCGGTTGTCGAAGCCCCCATTTTTATATTTTTTTTAAAAAAACCTACTTTATAAGAAACTTTAATAGGCTTAAAGAGCATAGATCATACTGTACAGGAGGTGGAAGCTCTAATCTGGGCAACCATTTCTAAAAGGCCTTTATCAGCAAGATGTCCTTACATTTTCCTGCCAGAGGTCAGGATCCCACAGACAATGCCTGTAGCCTCCTGAAGCCTCAAAATGATTTGAATACTCTTGGCATTTGGCCGGTTGTCTGTAGGACATTTTTGTGAGCCCAGTGTACAGCATTACCACCTCGATGGGCCTGTTTTTGATGTTGTATGTCAAATACTGCTGTACAGGGCCCCAGATGGCAGTCAAGAGTGAAGACATCAGGCCTCACAGATGCTCAGCAATGCAGGTTTGTGAAGTTTATTTTGATGAGTAACCTTCATTATTTCACACATTCTGAAATTATTTTGTGTTTCAACAATTATGATATTCATCTGGTTGAATTCGATACTTTATGAAGTTGAAAACTCTCTAAAATGCTCTGTCACTACATAAAGCCACAGAAGGAGAAATGCATGTCAGTGGGCGTCATCCTGCAGTGCTCGGTGAAGGCATTTTTGTCAGTGTTGTGCAGGAATAAAATGATGGATTAGTACCTAGTAAACTCAGTCATTTGGGGAACTCCAGTCTTGTGGCTTTTAACTGCCCTACTTGTCACGGGTTTAATGGTCAAAAAAATGTACCTCATGGAGGGCTTATAGGTGCAGTGGCAGAAGGGTATGATTGAAAGAGGGGCTTATTTTTGGAAATCTAATTATAGCATCATTTCACTTTTGTGTTATTGTTGCCCATGGTTTGTCATGTTTCTAGTGTTGCTATTAATGTCATCTTAAATGTCAAATTCAAACTACTGATGGTGATCATCTCATCTCATTGCTAAATATACACACACAGTTGAGACTGTGTCTGATGTAAATGTTATGCCAATCCTTCTACATATGCATATTATAAGTCTCCTTCTGCTAAATAGCTGCTATCAAATATATACTTAACTATTTTCCTAAGTGGTATATTAAAGAAGTTGAGACTTTTTTTTTAGGCGACCTTGTGCTATTGTATTATTTTAAATGATCTCCGATAGGGAAGATCTTGCTTCTTAATAATTGTGACACTAAATGCTGCTAAGAAAGAAATTCCAAATATGTCTTCACTGATGAACTGTAAGCTAATGTAATTTCTTTCTAAATGTTACTTTGGGACATCTGGGTGCATGTCACTACCAAATGGGAGCTAGCAGTAGAATGAAGAAAAACAAAAAATGCCTCAGGAACTTTCTTAGTAAAATTTTCTGATATATATCTATAAAAAAGTTAGCCTTTGTAGTCTGGTGAATTCACTACAGTTTCAATTATTAATGATAAATAGCTCTTCATTTTCTTTTATTGAATCATTTTGGAAGTGTCATTTGACAATGTAGGTTTTTGTGGTCCTTAAATTAGTTGACTGGTTAGTTAGCCCTTATTTAGTTGGGGACTGGAACATCTCTCTTATGAGGAAAGGCTGAGACCTGGGGCTGTTTAGCCTGGATTGAGAGGGGATCTTATCAATGTCTGTAAATATCTAAAGGGATGGCACCAGTCTAGACAGGACAAGGGGTAACAGACACATACTGGAACACAGGACATTCCATCTAAACATCAGTAAAAACTTTACTGTGAGGGTAATGGAGCCCTGGAACAGGCTGCCAGAGAGGTTATGGAGCGTCGTCCTTTGGAGACTTTATTTAAAACCCACCTGGACACGTTCCTGTGCAACCTGCTCCAGGTTGCTTTAGCAGGGGGGTTGGACTCAATGATCTCCAGAGGTCCCTTCCAACCTCTAACATTCCATGATTCTGCTAGTTGTATGTGAAAGAGTATTAAGTGCAGATTAAGTTATGATGTTCAGTTTACTGCTTCTTGGAAGCAGGATGTGTGAAGTTTTCCTCTGATAAATATTGAATTTCATGCATTTAAGCTATTTGAGGTTACAATATTTGTAATTTGGATTGAAACATAAATTACATATTGTTGAAGCTGTTCTTTAAACTCTTTGCTTTGTAAGAAATGACCTGTAGCTTCACTGTGTAAATAAGATTACAAACATAACTGAAATATGAGTTAGTATCATGTTGCTCCTAAAAGTGGTTGCAAATGACTGTGGAGATTACATGCCAAGGGAATAAGATTTCTCCTTTACAATGGTTTTGTGCTGTTTCCAGTGGTTGTTAATATCTCCCATTATGCGCTTTTTTTTTTCCATGCTTCAAAAGCAAGGTCTTGAAATGTTAGTGTTATAAATATATTTATTCACCTGTCTGATTTTTGGCACGTGAATACTTAATTGGTGGGATTTCAGAGTGCTTGTATCTTGTTAGAACATCAAACCTTTGTATATCAGATATGCAATTTTGAAGAAATGAGGGATGCCATTTGTTTTTATTAAGCTGGGATTTGAATGTTTGGAGAGCGCATTGGGGGAGGCATTTCTTTTGAAATGGAAGTAATATTCCTCATTTGTGATCTTAATATTATTATTTTTGGCGTAGTTACATTCTTTATAAATAAATGGAGGAATCTGTGCCTGAAAGAAATATACTTCTTTTCCACCTCTACTTATAACTTGGGGTTTTATTATTATTTTTACTTTCATGAGACTTTCTGTGGAACAGCAAAAGCAGAACTGAATGTACTGCTCTTTAAATGTGATATCATTGCTTGGTGATTGAAAGCCCAATGTATTACTTACAGAATACCAATGCATTGAAAACTCTTCATTCTATTATCAAGTCATACAGAAAATCATTGAGTTATGTTTTTCAGGCAAGGAACTGCAGAATAAAGTTAAAATTAACTATTTTAGCTGACCACAAACAGAAAAATATAAGAATAGTAAAGCTTGGAATTCAGCCATTACCTCTCTTTCATTTCTTCAGTGAACACCTTTCCATCTTTTCTGCAGCTTTCCACTCCTGTCCTTTTCGGTATTCATGTATTCGAAATACCAAACCTTGTTGAAGTATGCTTTCGTATCCGGAGAAGCTTGCAATTTCTATTGAAGATTAAGGTTTTGGTTGGTCAACTTAGACTTACAAAAGCCAACATACTTGTATGATTTTAGAAGTATGATTCTAAAATGTACAATGCAGATGACACAACAGAAGTTTATAGTTCTAGATCTGTCTTAAATCCCGATCAATCCTCATTACCACAACAAATTTTAATTCTCTTGTATATTTTTAAGTGTCCAGCCTCAAGGCATTTTGTACTATTTCTCTAATTATGTTTATGAACTGGCATTTGGGGAGCCTTTAGAGGATTATTGTGAAACCATTTTCATGAAGGATGTGTGAAGAATTAGGTGGTTTTTTGGTTTGTTTTTTTCTTTTTTTTTTGGTGAGCTGTGTTTGATTACAAGGAAATTGTATCCAGCATTTAGCAGTTAAGGCAAACGCACTCTTGCTCATGCAGTTATAGTGGTCTTGTGCTATAAAATTAAATTAAGAACTCAGCAAAATGTATTCTAACTCAGGCTTACAGTTTTAGTACACTGTGTTCATGGCAAATATGATTATTCCTAAGTGTGTTTGGAATTAAGGGCGGCTTTATGAATTCAGCATTATAATTGTTTAGTTGATCTTCCTTTGGATGCCTTACGTTTCAGTGTAAGCATGAGGATGTTTGTTTTGTTATGAGGAATTCTTGCAAGAAGTCAATACACTGGAGGAGGATAAGCTAGTATGGAGAAACTGGCAAACAGAGAGGGGTGCAATTAGCAGAAAAGAAAATTATCTAAAGTGATATATAGCCAATAATATGAGAAATAAGGGGGAAAATTACAATATCCGCTAGAAAGATACACAGATTGGAGAGTAAGTATAGCATTTCTTGGGATAAAGTTATCCAAGTCCTAGAATTTCTTTAAGAGTAGGCTGCAGACAGCACTAAGAAATAACATGTATAGACACAAGGAGAGGGATAATTTAGTCCACCTTTTCTATCACTAACTTACAGCTGTAGCCTCTGAGTGAGATTCAGTTGAACACGAAACCTGCATCACAGATTTAAGTGCAGTCTGTGCCTCACCATGTCCTGAGCTGTGAATCAGGAGAAGCTGGGCACATGATGGCCGCTTCTGCACTGGGTAGATCAAGGTAGGGCATTCGATAACTCCTCACTTTAATTTAATATGAAAATTTTAGTAATGAGTGAGAAGGAGTTAATCTCATGGTAAAGAAGACAGTGCCTACATGAAACTTCTGAGAACACTTGCACTAGAGCATATGGTAGATCACAGTTCAGTGTAGGCATTATCTTCCTCTTCAGTTTTTTTTAAGTTGCACAGTACCGATGCAGACCTTGTCAAGCTTGCATTTTGTGGTGTGAAATATAGTCAATGGCAGCTACTGTGTACAGCAGGTAGGATGCCAAGAGGGCCCTCTGCATGCAGCTTGGATGGATCTGCAGGCATGAGTGTCTGAAAATCAGTCTTTCATCTTTCTGAGCTTTCTCTCCCTTGCCAAGATTACACCTATGACAGCCCCACAGAGATATTTGTTGCTGCTTTTGATATTGTTAATATTAAATATTAAAATTAAGTATAAAATATTAATATTTTAGTAGTTGCACAAGTCTCCACACATCTTTAGAGCCTCTTTGTACTAAGCACTTTTCAGCAATATACAGGCACGGCCCTGTCCTGAGTAGCTTGTAATTGAAAACAAAGGATACATGAGAAATGGGGAATGACGACTCAGTCACACATCTGTATTAGATATTTTTAATCTATGAGTAAAACGCCAAATGTTCCCATTTTCTCTTCAACCTGGCTGTTGATTGTCTGATCTGGAAGAAGAAAATGCAGATAGATGTGGATTTGGGTTTGCTAGCCCTGCCTTTGTAGTTCTGCACGGTTCTGTAATGCACAAAAGCTTGCAGCTTCTCAGTTTTGTTTGTTTTTTTAAATTTCGAATGTAATATTTAAAAAGATTAAAGAGAATGAAATTTATAGGTCACATTCCTGGCTGTGCCTGCCTTTGTATTTTACTGTCTAGAGAATATCCCAATGCTAGAAAAGTACCTTTTATAGCTGAATTTTACTGTCTTTAGTCAAATTGACAATGGTACCAATTGATTCCAGATCTGGGATCAGATTTATTGTAAGTTTGAAAACAGATGCTGATTCAAATTACTCCATTTAACAACAAGAAATAAAATGCCACTGTCTGGTGGTCAAGCGTTAATTCAGATGACTTAAGAGCATGGAGTAAACTGCTGTAAGAGGAGCCTCTGACGCGCAATTTGTGGCCGCGCTGCACAGGAGAGGAGACAGTGAGAGAAAGGCACAAGTGGGAGGACATTGTGACAGGATTGTCCTGCACACTGGCTTGCTTTAGTGAGCTGGGGCTTTGGAGAGCCCTATCCAGGAGAATGCTCTGTCCATCAGAGCAGACAGACAGAAGTTGGGGCTGTGGTTGCTTGCAGTTGCAGTGAATGGGAAGAAAATTTGTTGTTCAGGTAAGATTACCTGAAGCCAGACATTTTTCTTCTGACTTCTTTATAATATTGGTTGAGCAGAAGCAGCTCTGGGAAAACAAATTACTTAGTTTGCAGTGACTTGTGAGGATTTTTACAGTCCCTAATACACAAGGCCCAGCAGTACACTTTAATGACCAAGGGTCTCCCTCACAGAAGAATGTCACAATTAATTCATACAAAATATACACCCATTAGAAATGTATACATCAACCCCAGTAAAAAATATCATAGGCTGGTAGAACATGGGTCTTGAAAGGGCAACAGAGACTTTCAGTAGGATTTCTCCTACTACTGGAGGAGTACCTCAATGTACAAAGATGGGGAGAGCTTCCTGCAGGGCATCTGGCACAGCTGCTGCTTAGAGGCAGGTAGGTGATTCACTTCTCCACCTTAGCTTTCTTAATTTGACCTCCTTCTCTAGCCCAGAATGCTGCTGTCTACTTCTGTGCATGTGGCTTTGAAGTTTTAGTCTTTCTATGTCTTTTTACTTGGGATCCCTACTTACTGAATAGTCACCCTCTGTTATAAAATAAAGTTAATCAATCAGCTCTACAAAATTAACAAGCAGATGGCTTGTTTCATTTTGGTTTTATGACAGTATCAAAAGTTCCTGACCAATTTCCCTGGCCTGTTGGCAGGTATGTCTGTTTTGTATGGCACTCTGGCCTCTGGTTTTGGTCAGAAAAGAACCTAGTCCATCTATGCTTCTGGCTTTTCTGTATGTTGCGTTTGTTTTCTCCCATTAATCTTAACGTGTCCTATCAGTGCTGTAGAAGTCTGTAATTTCTCGAATTGTTTCTGCTCTCTGTGAATTCTAGATATGAAAAAGTGGTATTTTAAATACTGTGTCTTACTCTAGCTACTGACTATATATTTTCCACATATTAATATTTTAATGTTGCCTGGTTTTGAACTGTTTGAGGTTTTCTAATGATCCAACTTTTTTTTTAAGATTAAAAGTGTTATCTTGTCTGATATTTAGCAACAACATAGCAACATCTCTTTTTTACATTAAATATTTCAGCATTTCATATTCTATGTTCATGAAAACCCTAGTTAGTGTTTAAGTGTTTTGTTTATTTGGGGCTTCTAAACATTACATGTTTTCTAATCTGTTTGCTTATGATGACATGAGACCATGGTGGTTTTATGATATCTTGCATTGACTAACATACATTATTGCAAAGCTTATGGTTTTGTGGTCTCTTTTTTGCCGCCTCAATCCTTCAAATAAATCAATAGGAATAAGCTTTCAATCTATGTTGTGACAAATAGGACTGTGATGTTTTCAAATCGATGTCTTCTCAAACCAAAACTGGGGCATTGCCACTCTGTCCAGACAGTCAGTGTGCTAGCCACACTAGTTCATCATGGTGTCACTCTTCTTCCATTCTTCTTCAGTTTCCATGACTGATCATCATCATTTTATAATCACTTTTAAGAATGTGCACAATTCAACTTCTCTGGCTCTTTTTTTTTTTTTACTCCCGTTACTACAATGTTACACGGTTCCATGGTGTCCTTCATGTGTTTCCAGCTTGTTCTACTTATCTCTGCAGAAGCTAACATTCCTGAACCCTGCGAAGTGTGGCAGAGTTCACTGAAAGCTCATCACTGTGTTGTAGCCGCTGAGACACAAAGTGTTGATTCCTCCAAACGTTATTTGCATCTTGTGTTGCATCCCTTTTGTGCTTTCTCTGTGGTGGAATCTTCCTCCACCTCCTTCCACACTCCTGGCAATATGTGAACTTTGTGTTCCAGTATTTGTTAAATAGCTTGAACAGGGAGCTATAAAACAATTGAAGTGAACTTTGTGCTCTTGACATTTGCTCTGTCACTAGTGCCCTAAGGGATATCTTCTTGGAGCTTTTGTTTCCCCCTTCAGAGTTAATCAGAGACATAAGGACTATTTTGTCTCGAGACCTACAACCACCGAAAAGCAACAAAGGATCAGCATAAATCACTGAACTTCTTGCAGCATCTAAGACTTGGTCATCTTGTTAAGTATTTATGTATGCTCTCTTTTTTTCCTGCAGCTGTCATATTTCTCAGAGGGGACACAGTACCTTATCACCACATCCACTTGTCTTTGTGCCTCTTTGTGAAGCTGTGATGGGAAGCACAATCTTTTTTTAGCCAGTCGTAGTGTAACTGCTTTTTCTTTAAGCATTTTGCAGTCTTGCAGGAAAATATTCTTCATATGAGCTGTTAAGGTTCTGTTTGCCCAAGTATTAGCTGGCTTTCATAATTAATTACTCTTTGTCGTATCTGAATTCTGGGGGCTTTATTTCTGGGGTTTTGTTTTGGGTTTTTTATGTTTGACTCTTTGATTGGTTGGGGCTGGGGTTCTTGTTTTGTTAGCCTTCTAGTCTGCATAGTTAATATATTTAAACTTTAACATAATGAGACATTTCCCCTTCACGATTTACTTCTTTGTCTGAGTAAAGGATTTCAATAATGGGAAAGTAGTATCTGGTTGGTTTTTTTTACGGTTTTGTGCATCTACTCCTGGCAGGTTCCTATACTCATCACATTGTTTGATGTCAAGAGTCATTGCAGCCTAGATCATGTTGGCAGTGCATGTGTTGCTTTTCTGTCATCTGGGTCACTCTGTATTCAAAATGTACTAAGCCTCCATGTACCCCAAAGAGTACTTTCTGACCCAAATGGAGAAGTGAAAGTACAGATCTTGGAACTTTGCTGAAAAAAAGAGCTAAATTTGTCTTCTGGCAGCATCTCTATGTACTGAAGACTTTATCTTTTTTTTATCCTATCCCCACAGGGTGAAATACTAATATTATGTTTTCTGTATTCTTTAGCTTTTGAGGGTCAGTGCAAAGCTGTGCTCTGTTTTTCCTGTGTTACTGTGTATTGGATCTCCTAGCTTTTCCATTTCCAAAGTTATTCTTATAAATGCTTATAGTCTTTTGTGGCCTTATTTTACAAAGCTTATAAAATGTGTTAGAGGACACGTTTGCAGGGCTCAGTAGACAACCACAGCCGCTCACGATGCTGACTCATAATTAATGAAGTTTTCTTATGCCTCTGTTGTTAATTTTGTCTGGATGATTACTGGCTGCTCACTCCTGTACGTTGATGTGAACGTTTATATTTCAGTAACTCTTTGTCCCAGGACTGCAATTCAGTACCTGCTACAGGTCTTTCCCAACACCCTGACTAGTTATTCTGTATGTTTGAAATACTGTATTTCACTTTTGGATGTTCCACTCAATATTGCTATTGAACCTTTCTACTCAGCTACAAGCACAAAATTTTGATCATATTTTTATCTAACATACTTGTAATTAAAACTACTATCATGATGCACTTCGGCTATTAAGTAATTTGCTGCATTTTTAATCTCTGTAACATTGCTACTAGAATATACTTTTCTCAAGTTTGGCCAAAATCTGACTATTTCTGTACTCAAAAAGACACCTTTGTGTTTATGACAGGGATCCTTTGACTTTTTTTTTTTCCTCCACTTTCTATTTGAATGAATTTATTTTATTCTGGTGACTGATACTCTGCTATGTGCGGAAAATTCACTGAGTAGCTTGTCTGAGAAATTCACACTAAAATGCAAGTGGATGAGGCCATTTCTCTGAGTAAGCCAAAATATGTTGCATAGAGGAAAATCCTTGTCAGAGAAACCTGCAGAGAAAGTTGTATATCTGAAATTGTGAAAGACAGTTTCAGTTGTCAGCTATTTTGAAGAACAAGAAAAAGTTGAGACCAGAAAACAAGCATCAGCAGTTATCAGAAATATACTTGTGTGATTCCACTTTTTTTTCCCCTTCTCAAGGATTGTGAATGTTGACAGTGGCAATAATACAGACATTTTACAGGTGTGTTACCAGAACGTTTACCAATGCTGAAAATTTATTTCCAGAGTTCTTCTCTAGATCCATTGTAGTGCTTGAGTCATTAAATTCTCTAGTCTGGTGGTAGGTGTGTGAAATTAAATTAACAGAACTTTAAAACATATTTACATTAAGGGCTAGGAGAGAATTCAGTCCTTTATTCTGGGCACAGCAGACTTGAATGGCTCCTTTAAAGGAATCCTACCCTAGAGGGCTGAGCAACTTCATACTCATTAAAAGTAAGAATCATAACTTGACCTTTGGCAATAGATTCTGTGCGTCTTTTGACTGCGCTTTAGACACGGCAAATAAATGCAGTGCTTTAGATGCTGGTGCCATTCATATGGAGTTATGAAAGACAAACTTGTCTCCTACATAAAGACGTTTTCATTCCCACTGTTGCTACTACTACACATTTAACTGCACTGGCATAGACAAGAGTGGAGTTATCAGGGTGAGCAAGACCTTAGGGACAGTTGTTGTTTTAACTAGAGCGACTGAAACATGCTCTGAACAAGGTGAGAGGACAGTAGTCTGGAAACGTCTCATAGCTGCCTCTTTCTCAGCAACACAATCAGTAGTGGGAAGTATCACTGATGTGACTTGGTGCATCAGCAGCCTCTACAGTCCTGGCTGGCTGCAGGCATCTCTAATTTGGTAAAGCTGATAGCACAGCAGGTAGCATCCCATAATGGTGCCGCTCAACTTCACAATTTGCTTTCTGCTTCAAGGTGAGAGAATGGCTGTTGAACAAGAGCTGCAGGATTTTCAGAGGTGTTAAGAAGAGTGGCTGCCTAGAGGGGATGACAGTTTGTTTTGTAAAGTTTTTATCTGAAAGCACATTTTAGCAACAATTTCTGTGTTAGCTTCACAAAATATTTGAAGCTTTATTTGCTTCTCTGGTAGAAAACAGCTATAAAGTAATCTCAAGATATTTACCAAACCTTTGTGGCTTTTTTCCCCTTCTCTTTGTCCTCTTTTCATCTTCCAAATTGCATTTTCTGGGAATTAAATAATAATGGGTTTGTTTTGTCAAAACTCCCTAGCCACTGCAGTATTACAGCCCAAAGAGGGTGTGGGAGTTTTCTAGCAATACATTGAATCTCTGGTTTGATAATTCTCAGGAACAAAAGTATGATTTTGGTTGCTCAAATCTCAACAGCCATGTTTTCAGGTAATTACTGGGGAAAAAAAAAATAGCTTGCTGTATGGGAAATGTTGACCAAATGTTCCTAAATTTCACCTACAAGTAAGTTTAGAGAATGCCTCATATAATATAGATACCTGTTTCTCTTATACAATGGTTAGGTAACGTCTCGTAGACTGTTATATAACTTACTTCATCTTTCATCAATTTGTGATAAAGTTTGGGAGCTTTTTTTTCCTGTTGGAATGTAGTTTTCACGGTTATATCTTTATTTTCTTCCCATTCCTTTATCTTTTTTTCCTCCTGTTTTCTATTCTACATATATAGCCACTACAGAAGAAGAATTTATGGTATTTTGTAGTTTTACTACACCATGTTGTGTATAATTCTGTAAACACATTAGCAGAAAGTGAGATAGTATTTTTAGGGAAGTGTTGCATTAAAAATTGCTGCGGACATTAAATAGTAATGTTGTCATGTAACTCTGATCTTGACAGATACTTAGTCATAATTGTAGCCTATCTGTAAAGATCTTGTATCTCATATTTAAGGAATAAGATACGGAATTTTCACATAATGCATATAAAATAGTTTTGTATGTTTTAACACTATTAATACTTGTTAACATCAACTTGGCTGCTTACCAGTTTATAAGTATTTTCTAATTCTGATGAGGATAAACTATATAATAATTCTTACATTGTTGCCAAAATGCAAAAGCAAAAAAAACCAAACCACCAAAACATTAGTTCTGATTTGGGTAGTGGGGCACAATTCAGATCTAGGTTATTATTGTGGTTCTTTTTCAGGTGACTTTAGGTATACTGTTTAGCCAGCCTTCCATCCTCCGAAAGGCTTGGGTAAGCAGCCCCAAACCTTAGTTTCTCTTCTGTCACTGGCCGTGCTCTCTAATGTTGGCAGGGATGCGCTCTACCTTATTGTCATCTTAAGGTCCAGTACATCCTGCATTTAGCACTAAGTGCCACAGCTTCTATTAGGAGGAGAAGGGTTTCTTTTAATAATTAAAAAGGGTTATGTTTCCTCTCCTGGTGCTGATTTGAATGAGCAGGGAATTGTGCTGAACTCTGTCCTTGTCGAGTGAGCATTGCGGTCAGACAAGCCCCACTGGCAGCAGCTGAGCCATGTAAGGAGTTTCTGCTGCCAGCTGCTCCTCCTGGCCTCCCCACTGTGCGTGCCAGCTAACTAGCCAGGTAGCTGCTTCCTACCCTGGCCTGTCCAGACAGTCCCCATTCCCTCACACATTTCTGATAAGCAAGCCTTTTTAGCCTGTCAGTTTGACATCAGAGAGTTAGGAAACAAGTGCACGGATGTGGTGCTGTGGGGTGATGTTCCCCGCTCTGGTGACGAGCAGCTGGGAGCAATAACCTCTTCACCTCACTCAGATGCATCCAGGGCAATGCATCTGACGATGGCCTGAGGCAGTTAGAGCTTTCTTAGGACTAGAGAGCCTCAAGGGATTTTGGCCATTCTCATTTGTGGATAGTGAATGGCCTGGAGAGGCAATATATTCAGTAAGAGTAAGATAAGGTAATGCTAAGATATTCAGTACAAGAATTCAAGAAACTTTTGCAGTTTTGCTGTTGAAAACTTGGACCTCTGTGAGTTCTCAGACATGTCAGGTAGGGTTTTTCTGGGGTACTGTTCCTCTACTGAGACCCAAAAATTCCTGTTGTAAGCTTATACAAGTTCTTACAGCTCTTGTCTGAGTCCCAGTCCTACCAGGTGTATAGGCAGATGATTTAACTGTGGACCCGAGGTATATACTTCTAAGCAGACTGCCATGGCTCGTTCTCCCCTTCATTACAATTTGAAGTATGTTGCATGCTTATCAGGCAACAGAAATAATCTGCATAAATATTCTGAGCAGAGCTAAAGAAAAAAGCTTTAATATTTCACGAGGAATAATCTCATTCCAAATCAGGACAAAAAAGAAATCCTTAAAATTTTCATCCTTGGTAATAGGAAAAAAACCCAACTATTTTCACTGTAATTTATTGGAAACATTTCCCAAAGATAACTTTTGAAATGCTTTGTTTAGGTTTAAACTATAATAAATAACATTTAATGCTGGGTAGCTTGCATTCGGAATCGATGTATTTTAAATGGGCAAATAGGAATATTTCTCAGATATTTTGAAGTGATCACAGAGGAAATGCTTTGGAGTGCACGTTTGTAGTGTCTCCAGAAAGCTTTACAAGTGAAGTGTCTTCTCCAAAATTAAGGAACCTTTAAGTCTAGCATATAAATCACTTCTGGAAAGAGGAGTTTGATGCAAGAAACAAGATAGGAGTATTACAACACAAATGTACAATGGCATTTCAAAAGACCTGCTATCTACAGCTACAGGCTTACAAAATATTGTTTCAGAATACATGGTGTTGGGCTGATCAGCACAGAAATGGATGCATACTCTGGAGGGAAAAAAACCAAACCCACCACGCAAAAAAAAAAACAAACCAAGCATGTTTCATGCTGCATAACTGAAACCTGATAATTGAGGCTTCTCCCTCCCCTTTTCCCTCCTGTTTCCTCCCCCATTTTTTTTCACACTAATACCTATGCGCTCTAAATGCAGTGGCATAAAATTATAGTAAAGGGAGATGGAGTAAAATGTCTGTTCTTAAAGCATGTGACATAGTTTCAACATCACTTCTCTCATCTTCCCTTTGGACTTTATCAAAGCAAAAAGCAATCCCTTCTTACCTGGCTGTTGCAGATTGCCCTTAACAAGGTGGTGTTATGTGAGAGGTGTACGCTTTGCATGTTCTCATCAGAAACTGTGACTAAATGCTGAGGTGGAGGAAAGGATTCTGATCGATTCATTTGATATACTTGTCAGTTAGAGCATCTCCCTTTGAAATACTTATATCTGTGCTTAGAGAGGTCACACTAGACTGAGTTTCAAAGGTTGAAGCAAAATTTCTGTTGGCGTGTGTTTGCATCCGTATGGGGAATCATTTTGGTATTTATTGAAGAATTATGAATGGGAGGATAACATCTCATAGTTTCCTTTTGTGTACCAAAACATACATGTTTAAAAACAAAAGTGTTTTTTGCACTTTGGGCTGTAACACATTGGACTACTACTTTAAATTCTGTTTTACTGAAGGGAGAAAAAGAGGAGAGTGGGGAAAAGATGAAAAGGTGTTTCTGCCAAAGTTACTCTTCCCTCTGAAGAGAGGCTACTACTGCAATTTCATATTCAAGCTTTTAGCAGTGCCCAGCAACGTTTGTTACAATCTACTGAGGCTGCACTAGCAGTCACCTTCTTTTACCTGATACTGGTCTTGTCTGACAGCGTTATGGTGTGGCTGCAGTCTGCTGGCTTCTTGTGGCTTCAGGGAAGGGTCCTAGTGTAGCAGCACTGGCCTGAATTGCCGTCACCTGAGCTGCTCAGTGGAGAAGCTGCAGAAACTGGACCAGACTGACTAGTTTTTTTGTTGTATTCCCCCCCAGTTGCGTAGTATTATTTTCAATATTGAAAATAATGAATTACAGGTGGAAAAATGCAAATGATGCTATTTCTCTAGCATTATAGGCTGCGTGCTTTATTTTAATAGCTGGCTTTTTTGCCAACTGTGTTGGAGAGGAAGTTGTTTTTCAGTTTAACAAGCTAAGTCTCTGCCTTTTGTACTCATAGCTGTAGGCAGAGCTGATTGAGCCCTGGTAATAGAGCTAAGCTGAACCTTTGTTTTCTGTCTTCAAATTTGTGTTGTTAGAAGCTACTGTGGTTACTGTGTTGCATTAAAAAGGAAAAATGAAGCAGGTCTATCTGGATTTGTCTCTGTGCCTCTCTCATTGTATTGATCCTCTGTCTATATATGGCTTATTGTTCCTGGGATTTTAATGACAGTGAAGTGGTTCTGTCTAATAGTATTTTTCTCATGCATGCAAGTCTTCTGAATTTATTTTAAAAAAAAATTCAGATGATAGGCTGTACTTACTTGCCAGAGTAAGTGAAAGAAAGCAATGAGCTTCACAGCAAAGCCACTTCTATCAGTGTGAAGGGTTACAGATCAAGACTACTGATTTAACTCTGTAACAGTTACAAGTGCTTTCAAAATACAAAATCCTTAAAATTCACTATCCCTTTTCACAAGAGCAGTGATTGACAATGTTCCCTAGTGCTACAAATGTTTTGCTAGTCCTTGCGAATCCAAATCTTTGGGAAATGGCTTGAGGAAGTAAAGGTGAATTTCATAGCACCCAGGTTTAAAACAGGTAGGGCTGGTAGGCTTGGAGAAGAGGGGGACGGGAGGTTTTCTTTTATCTGGTGCAATGTCTCTTTTTTTCATGCCTTGACAAAGAGAAAGGGGAAAAAGAATAAAGGCAGCACATCAGAAAATGGCTACAGCCTTGTGTAACCCACTGAATTAGATAGCGTTCCCTACAGGCACACAGATCTGCCCACATGGAAGAAAATGTAGGATTGAGCCACAGTTAGAAGACTTAGAATTTAGCTATATTAAGTCAACAAAGAAACAAAACATGTTAAAATTACGCTGTTAAAATGATTTACTTTTTTACATTTTTGTTCACTGTAAATTTTCATTTTCTTTGTGCTTCACCCCCACATCTCTTAGGACTCCTTTTTCCTTTTTTTAAGTTAGAAAAAAACCTGTCATCTGGTCTTGTGAATAAAGCTACAATTATCTGGTTAGAAGATGATAATCCATATGAGCACAAACAAGATCTTTGAGCATGTAAACTAAGGTGCAGCAGGTGGGCTGACATATGAAAACAGAAACCACATTCATGATTTCTGAGAGCAATATAGCTTTACTCCGATTATCCAATATTCTGATCCTCATTATTGTGTTAAAAATTTTTGTTCAAAGTTGAACTGCTGACTAGAATATGGAATATGTTTATAGATAAAATGGGATGTGAAGTCTGTCGGTAGAACAGAGGAAGAGTTGTTTTGCTTATGACTGAGATAGTACTGCTTTGGGGGCGTTTTTCTTTCCAGTCTTGTTCCTAGTTTTATGCCTGACTTAGAGGGTTTTTTTTGTGGTTTTTTTTTCAACTGGACTTCTTTGAAGAATAATTTGTGAAACCTTTGAAGAATTTATGTTGGCTTCTGTTGAGTGGACTGTCAGCGTTTAAACAGAGAAGTATTTTCAGACTACACTCTGATTGAAATGGTCAGTCCAAACTAACGAGGCCTTGAAAGTAAATTGTCGTGTTCTGCTTGTCCTTCCTTTGCTTTCTCAAGTGGGTAGGTGTCTGGGGAATGGAAGTGTGCGATTTAAAAACCCCAACACTCTATTGATATTAATGGAGCCAAAGAAATCAATGGCTAATCATATCAAATATGCCAACTTCCGGAAGCATAATTTAAATTCAGAAATGGCAACAAATATACTGCTTAAGTACTGTACTGTTTAGTTTCCTTTAGTATTTTTAGTGGATATCTTATCTTCTTCAGCATTTTCTCCATTTGACAGTATGGTCAAGTAGTGTAGGAATGTGCAGAGACAGAATCAGATCTTTTTTTTTTTTTCCCCCCCTGAGAACAGTCCCAGTGTACTAGTTTGTAGCATAGAACATGTCTTTCCTGCTCAACACATCCTGGGCATGTATTTTTTTTTTTTTTTTAAAACAGGAGGTTTGAGTATCAAATGTGTCTTTGAATTTAAATGTAATAAGATGGAATGTCTTGAACTGAGCAGAGAGGGCTTCTTTTATCCATATCTGATTGTGAAGGGAAGGGAGAAAGCTTATTATCTAATCAGATGTATTTTTAGCAGGCTTCCATAATTGGCATGAGACCCTCAATCTAAGTACTTGTTTTAGAATGGAGATGAGCTGTTCCTTTCATGTTCACTGGTTAGCTGGAACAGAATTTTGGTTCACACAGAACTTTATGCTGCTAGGAGCTAGTGCCTAAACATGGTCCAAGTCACCCATAGGAGTTCCTAAAAGAAATTACTTGCTTATTTAATTTAAGAATTGCAGTAAACAAAATAATTCTGTATTATGTTTTGGGGTTTTTTGGTTGTGGTTGGTTTGTTTGTTTTTGGTTTGTGTTTTGTTTTTGTTTTGTTTTGTTTGTTGTTTGGGTTTTTTTTGGCTGTTTTGTTTGGTGGTGGTTGTTGTTGGGGGGGGCGGGACTTGGTGGGGGTTTTCGTTACTTTTATTAGTTTTTTTGTTTTATCATAGGATTGTTACTTTAAATAGATTCATTTATAAATTTTTGGAAC